>ML399270.1:8253-42842 GCA_005239525.1 Nicotiana knightiana | reverse complement strand
AAAAATTGCATTCATAGGTTAATTAATTAATTAGTTGCACTAGTCCGTCATTATATAAAATAAATGCATAGGCTAGCCGAGAAATAGATTTAAATTAAATTTGAGTCTAAAATGGCTAATTCTGCAAAAGCATAAAAAGAAGAGAAGGTTGTTAAGGTTAAAATTGGACTTGGGCCAGCAATCAGGCCCAATTCTTTACCAAAATCTGCCCAACCCAAAAGGAACCCGGTCCAGAACCCAAAACCCCACCTACCCAACCCGGTCCGGCCCAATACCCATTTTCCCTCACCTATTAACCTAGACCTAAAACCTAGAGAAAGAAAAAGGGAGATCAGACCACCACCCCCATCTGAAAAAGAGAGGCAGCCGCAACCCCTCTTCCTTTCTTCTTTTCAGCTCTCACCTCCCCAGTCCTAGCAGCCGCCGACCCCTCCCTTCTCACCCATCTGGCCGCCGGAAAAGAAGGGCTAGAGATCAGACTAGCCCCCCCCCCCCATCTGGAAATAGACAGCCGCCGCTGACCTCTTCTTCTCCAATCCCACCTGCGCCGTTCTCCCCTTCCTACCGTCGCCCAGAACACAAACAGTCCACCGCCGACCACCCCCACTCTCCTTACGCCTCTCTGCCGTGCAGAAACATCTACACGCCGACGACCTCCTCCATTGAAGAACCTTCTTCAACGCCCAAACGATCCCCTGAACTTCATCTCCCTCTTATCTGATGGCGCACACACAGTAGCCCTATCAGTTGACTTGTCATCCTTTCACACACACCTAAAACAATACAAGCAACAAAAATCAAGGTTGTAGTTCAGTTTTCAAATCTAAGAAGTTCCAAAGAGTCTCAAATTGAAGTGGAAAACCAGAATTTGAGGGATTGGTTTCAATTTCCTCTGGTTCAGTGTCGATTTTCTGTTTTTGCTGAGGAGTTTTTTGCTGTTGTTTTCTTCTCTGCTGAGGCTTGGACTTCAAATCCTCTAATTTCGGACTTCATTTGCTGAGCTCCGCGTTTTGCTGTTTCTGCCTTTATTTGGCGTCCCGTTTTCTTTTTATCAGATCAAGGTAAATGCCAAGTCCCCTTTGTACTCAGATTTTATTAAATGATTAAAATTGCAATTTTACTAATTGGGTGAATATTTGTTCTGTAGCATGATACAGTGAGGTGAAATGTTGATTTAAAGTGTTGTAGATAATATAATTCGATAAATGCAATCAGCTGTAGTAGTTCATTCTATTGATATTCGGATCATTTGAATCTTATTGTTTCTTTGTTCATATGTTTATTGGAGCATGATGTTAATTTTTAGAATTGCAAAGTTTTGTTCTGAGTTGATTTAACCGGATAAAGGGTCTATTAAATCATTGTAATTTGGCTTGTTTACTAATTTTGTTAATCTCTTTAATGAGATTGTGGTGTCATATTAGTTTTGTTTAAGAAATGTACAGAGTATGGGATATTGGAAAAGTTATGTTAGTCATAGCTTTCCATATCTCGAAAATTATTTTGCTTGTTAGATTTCTTGTGTTGTTAAATCTTAAATGTTCAAGTGTGTCGTGCATGCTGTTAAAGTTTTCTATTAAAAAGGAATTAGTGATGGTAGAAAGAGCACTTTGAAAATATTACATCAATTCAATTTGAATAGCCCATGAAGTTTTCAAGTTTCCATATCAAACGATGCTAAACATCCGTGGTGTTCTAAATGCAAAAGAAGCCATGTGACCTCTTAACACGTTAGCTTTCTTTGGATACTACTTGTTTGGTGATTAGTTTCAGTAAATTCCCATCTTCTGAGCAATTGTTATATGTCAAGTTTGTACATTTAAAAAGGAATGAGCATGAAATCTCTTTTAGTAAAAGCAGTCCACAATCACAGTCCCAAACCTTAGGGAAAAATAAACAACTTAGGAAAAATAATAGCTTTGCTTCAAATAAGCAATTAAATCATTGTGACCATAGTCATGATTTCATAATCTACATTCGAGTGGCAACTCATGCCCCCGACTCTAACTTCAAATAATAATAAAATCACATGTAGCAATCGCGGGTGCATTTCATGTGACGCGGTTGTGATGTGTCCAAAAACAAAAAGTGCACGCCATCGTGACTTGTCCCAAGATAAATCTATAAATATAATTTTTTATTTATTTATATACATATCCCATAAGCTAAAAATACCTCTTTTAGATAAAAAATCTCAAAACTTAGAGAATAATTGAATATCGCCTCAAATAGGCATATTTAATCGTCATGACCATAGTCATGACTATATAATCTACACTCGGGTGTGGCAACTCATGTCCCCGACTCTAACTCAAAATAATAATAAAAATCAACATGTTGTAAATTGCGGGTGCATTTCATGTGGCGCATTTACAATGTGTCCAAAAATAACAGGTGCACGTCATCGTGACTTGTATTAAAATAATTCCATAAATATTAAAAGCGGCTAAAAAGTGAAAAAGGCTAAAATGCACAATAGGTTTAAAAATATGTAAATAATCAGATAATTTAGGCCAAATATTAATAGTTAAGCGACCGTGCTAGAACCACGGAACTCGGGAATGCCTAACACCTTCTCCTGGGTTAACAGAGTTCCTTACTCGGATTTCTGGTTCGCAGACAAATTAAAACAGAGTCTAAATTTCCTCGGTTTGGGATTTTAACACAACATGGTGTCCCGGAGCATCGTCAAAAATCCGGGTGGCGACTCTGAAAACTAAAATAAAATCCCAAATCTGAATAATGTCACTTAAAGTGGAAAAACTCCCTTGTTACCCCTTCATCAATCAGGAGGGGTAGTGAAAAAGGAGGTGTGACAAGGAGGATAATCGAAAGAGGTTCTCCTATTAAGACCAATTCATTACAAATTCTTGCATATATTCACCGAGCTTAACTTAGTTCATATCGCGAGGTTGCGAATTAATCGAGAGAGGATTTTCAACTGAACGTTCGAACTAATAATTGAGTGAATTCGAGAGACTCACTTGAACCTTAGAAGTGAATAACCTAGAGTTAATTCCCAAACAAGTATCTTTCACCTATCCAATCAATCCCTATTTTCTCCCTTTGATTTCTTCTTGCTTACTCTTGTTGCATTGTCATTATCCAATAGTTTAGATTATTAGTTTTAAATCACACAACTCTAAATTTTTGATCATCTTGAATAGAATTCAAGCTATAAACTACGAAAACACTATTTAAATCCAATACATGTGGATACAAAAATTTTCTATATACATTTGACTAGCGAGCCTAAGTTTATACGCCAGTTTTGCGCCTGTCAAATTTTGGCGCCGTTGCCGGGGATTGCAATCAATAGTGTTAGAAATAGTCTGTAGTGCTAATTCAAGAATTTTTCTTGTTATTTTGTTTTTCTCTTTTTACGTTTGGTGCTCCTTGACTGTGCCCAGACTATAGGTTGGATTGGTTCATGACTCAATCCTCCGGGAAGGAAGTGCTACCTTACAATCCAAAAATTGAGAAGCAACTACGACATCTGAAGAAAGAAATAAACCTCCCAGAAAATACAGAGAAGATTGGGAAATCCTCAACTAAAGAAGTTATGGAGGGAGATAAGGATAATGTTGATTTGGATGCAAGAGAGGCAACCCAACAAAGAGAAAAAGCTGCATGAGATGCTGAGGAGATAGCTCTTCGAAATGCACAACTTGTCTATGAAGAGGAGAGGGCTCGAAGAATTGCACAGAATCGACCTGTGGGTGCAAACCAATTTTGAAATATAGCTCCCGGTGCCGGGACACCACTTGGTGATTATGCTAGACCAGTTTACAACCAAGGCTTGTCGAGTGTGAGACCAACTCCTGTTGTAGCTAATAATTTTGAGTTAAATCAGGGGTTGATTCAAACCCTCCAAAACAGTTGTGTCTTTAGAGGAAGGATGAATAAAGATCCAAATAATCATCTGATGAACTTCGAGGAGATTATGAACACCTTCCAGTATAATGGGGTGTCTCAAGATGCAGTGTACTTAAGGGCATTACCCATCACTCTCAAAGAAGATGTAGAGCACTGTCTTCGAAGCTTGCCTAAAAGATCAATTAGAACATGGGATGAGATGACCAGAAAATTTCTCGACATATATTTCTCATCAGCTAAGACGGGCAAGTTTAGAATGGATATTAATAACTTTTGTCAGAACGAGACTGAAACTGTGTTGAAGCTTGGGAGAGGTTCAAAGAGATAATGCGTAAATGTCAGCTTAGTGGAATAGAACTATGGATGCAACTCCAGGATTTTTGGGATGGATTGACACCAACCTCACGCAGGACATTGAGCAATGCAGTTGGAGGTCCATTGATGAACAAACCTCCAGAGGATATAGTCACAATTTTAGATGAGTTGTCTGAGGATGCAAATCAGTGGCCGTCTGAAGTTGCTGAAAGAAGAAGAACAACTAGAGTTCACCAAGTTGATGCTAACACATCGGTGCAGGTGCAACTTGATGCCATGGAAAAGGAAATAAGGAAGCTAACCTTATCTTCAATACATAGTGAGCCCCATGCAGCGTGCGACATATGTGGAAGAGGACACCCTACTCATGAGTGTCAAGCGTCAAATAAGGAAGTTAATGCTATTGGTAATTACAACTTCAATGCAATGGGTCAGAAGCAACCGGGTTGTTTCATGGAGTTCACTTAGGGGTACAACAAATGCGTGGCAACATAACAATCCCAGATTTTAAGGACACTGAGCTCCTGGTTTTGTGAATCAGCAGAGGCCATAATTTTAGCCTCAACAACCAATTCAGTCTGGGTTAGAAGATCTGATGAAGTCATTCATTGTCAAGACAAATAAGAGATTAGATGCTCATGGTGCAGCTATCAAAGAACTTCGGACATGTTTGCGTAACTTGGAGAGACAAGTGGGACGAATTGCAACTATATTATCTGAGAGAATCCCTGGTACTCTTCCAGTTGATACTGAATAGAATCCCAAATAAAATTTAAATGTTGTGACCTTGAGAAGTGGACAAGTGTTAAAAGTTCCCACTCCAGTTCAAAATGAAGTTGCGCCTGAAAAAAAAGTGGGTAAGAGCTAAAAATTTAAAATGGTAAGAAGAAGAAAGGTAAGAAGGGAGTAGAGAAAAAGAAGAAGGAGGAAACTTCAAGAAGGGAGGACATTAATGAAGATTGCAAGCACATGCCTACTCTACCTTTTCCACAAAAGGTGTATAGAGAAAGGCTGGAAAAGCAGATTAAGAGATTTCTAGATATACTGAGACAGGTTAATGTGAACTTGCCATTCACAGAAGTTCTCTCACTGATGCCAGCTTACACCAAATTCATGAAGGATATCCTTACGAAGAAGTGGAATATAGAAGAGACCTCAGTGGTCAAGCTCACAGAGCATTGCAGTGCAATCTTGCAAAATAAATTCCCACAAAAGAGTGGAGATCCAGGGAGTTTTACGATACCTTGCTCTTTAGGCACTCTTAACTTCGATAAATCTTTATGTGACTCTGGTGCCTCAATTAATCTAATGCCTTTGTCAATTTACAGGAGATTGGGGAGATAAGGTCGGTGCCAATATCTATGCAGCTGGCAGACCAAACGACTATAACACCTGATGGGATAGTAGAAGATGTTTTGGTGCAGGTAGATAAGTTCGTATTTCCTGTAGATTTCATAGTGGTGAATATGAATGAAAACAAGGAGGTCCTTCTCATTCTAGGAAGACCATTTTTAGCAACTGGTAGAGCTATACTAGATATACATGATAGAAACTCATGATTAGAGTGGGTGAGGAGACGATGACATTAGACATGAATGTAGCAATTGGAGTGAAAAAGGAGAAGCCAGCTGCAAGTGTCGAGTGGAAGGTGAAGAGTTCAAAAGAGAAGGCTCCAGTGACTGAGAAAGACAAGTGTGGGGTATTCCCCAAGAAGGCTGAGAAGAAGCTAACTGCATGGATGTGTGCACTAGTTCGGGCGAGAAGTTCGGAGCCCAACTTTGATTCAAACCCCGACTAGAGATTCAGGGAAGTTTCCTCTACCTTATTCTTTTTAATTGTGTGTCATGGAGGCATGACACAACTTAAAGTGTGGGGTGGGGTATATGTTTGTATGTATATTAATTTGGTTAGTTTCTTTTGGTTAGTAGTAGTTTGATAGAAAAATATTGAAAAAATCCATAAAAAATTTAAATTTTTGACTTTTCCCGATGATGGATATCATTCGACGGGTTTCTTGAGGGAATTAATTAGAAAGAACAAAACAAAAATATTTTCTTTTGTAGTTAGTGTATTAATTCCCCCTTGATTTTTCTTTATGCTTCGGTTCTTTTTCATGGGTTTTGTTTGAGTCGGGTGGAGTTAGTTTTTATTTTGTTAGGTGTAGGAAACCTTATGATGTGATTTGAAATGGAATAAATGTCTCTTGACTTTTTATGCCTTGAGAATACGGAATGCTTTAGTTGTGACGTTTAGTCTCAGTTTTTGACTCTTATATAAGTACCTTAAAGCTTAACTGCTTTGACTAGAGTGTCTTGATAAATGAATCCTGAGTGAGTTATGTGCCATGTGCGTGTGAGGTTTGTATGATTCTGTGCATTGCATTTGATGTCTAGAATTTTCCCCGTGTTCTTGCATAATAGTTTTATTCAGTCTTGGAAGTGAGATAGGCATTTCTTTGTTAAGCCAGCTATATAGTTTACCCACTAGATTGTTATGTATCGTAGTTAACCCCGTTGAGCCTGTAATCTTGTTTCTTTGGCAACCACATTATAAGACTTACCCATTTGTATGAATTAACCATCTATTTGAACCATTCCCCTCTAGTGAGCAGTTAAAATTGTATGAACTGTGTAAAAGTTGAAGTGTGGGATGGTTAGTGTGGCTTTTGAGTAGGACTAATGAATTAAGGAGAAAGGTGCACCGATTTTGAAAAAGTACGATCCGCTTTAAAAGAAAAAAGAAAGAAAATGGATTAATTGTGTGATTGTGAATAACATTCATTGATAAGTGGTAGCTCTTGATGTAATGGTGCTTCAAGAAGTTGGGAGTTAATGTAAGTTGATGTGAAGGTGAAGTCTTGGTTTGACATAAGTGTGGGGTTTTGAATGAAATGTATGTATCAAAGTTCTTAGGGAGGTGTACTAACTCTTATATCTAAATGTATCCTACCCGTCCCGCAGCCTACACTACAACAAATTAAAGTCCTACTTGATCCTTGACTGAATAAGCTCAATTAGTAGAGTAGTACACTACAGACAAGCTTATGGTTCATATTTTGTGTCATATGAATGTTGCCGAGAGTGAGTGAATCCTTTCTATCTTAAATTCCCGATTGTTCTAAATTTTTATGGTGTGTGGAACTACTCTCTTTTGTTGTGAGGATACTTGAATCATGAAGGAAAAGTAGTGCTTGACCTCTATGTTGGAGTAAGTGAGCGAGTTGTAAATAGTGCATGGTACTTTGGGTCAATTCTTGAGGCGAAGATATTACACTATTGTGCTTAGTCTATTTTAAATATTCTTGGTATGATGAGTTATGAGAATTTTTTAAAAAGGTTGTGTCATTATGAAGTGTAGTTTGATTGCTCGAGGACAAGCAATGGTTTAAGCGTGGGGTGTTGATGGTAGGCTATAATCTTGTGTTTTAGTCACTTATTGTACTCTAATTTACTGCACTTCAATTGAGTTGGAGCTTTAATAGCTAGTATTTTTCACTAATTGTGTGTTTTACTCCTTGTAGAAGTGATTCCGATCTATGTAGATGTTATGGAATGAAATCAATCTATTCAGGAGCTTTGAAGTCCGAGTAAAAGCCCAAGGATTAAGTTGGATCGTGTTTGGGGAAGCTATTTAAAAGGGCTATAACTTTCATGCTTTACATTTTCCCAAATTGACAACTGATACCACCCAGGCGCGCGAGGACGCACTTGGGGAAGAACATTGTGCAAATGTGCGAGCAAGTCTCCATGTGCACGGCCGCGCACGGCTTGCCCAGAAAAAGTGTCATAGTTTGGGTAGGAGAATGTGTTTTCATTTGGGCCCGACCCTACTTGGTATATATACATGGAAAATGGTATTTTGAGGACTTTTGACATAATTTAGACCTAAGGAAGCTAATGATAAGAGGGAGAAGCAAGAGCACAACGATTTCACCATTCACCCTCACTCAAGACAAGGGTTTGGATGTTTTATGTTTTCCTTTGACTTAAAATTAATTGTGATGAATTTCTCCATATCCATGGAGTACTTATTGCTTAGGGATTGATGGATTTGGTGTTTTGAGAATTATTTGTGGATGTTAACTCTAGTTTTATGTATTGAATCATTTTGAGGTGTTTTAATTGTTACATATATATTCACATGTTTATGTAACCGAAATGGGCGTAACTTGTGATGTTTTTGCATTATCTTGTTTGGTGGATTCATTGATTCTTATTAGTAGTCGAAAGAGACAACTTGAATTAATGTTTAGACCTAGTTAGAAGGATAATCGAAAGAGGTTCATATATAAGACCAATTCATTACAAATTCTTGCATATATTCACCGAGCTTAACTTAGTTCATATCGCGAGGTTGAGACTTAATCGAGAGAGGAGTTTCTACTGAATGTTCGAACTAATAATTGAGTGAATTCGAGAGACTCACTTGAACCTTAGAAGTGAATCAACTAGAGTTAATTCCTAAACAAGTATCTTGCACCTTTCCAATCAACCTCTATTTTCTCCCTTTGATATCTTCTTGCTTACTCTTGTTGCGTTGTCATTAGCCAATAGCATAGATTTTTAGTAAATTTTAGTTTTAAATCACACAACTCTAAATTGTTGATCATCTTGGAGTGTTCAAGCTATAAACCATGAAGATACTGTTTAAATCCAATCCCTGTGGATACAATAATTTTCTATACTATATTCGACTAGGTAGCCTAAGTTTATACGCCGATTTTGCGCTCGTATGATGCCTTGGAAAAGGTGAAGATGATTCAGTATCGACTTCGCACAGCTCAGTCTAGTCAGAAGAGTTATGCCAATCGAAGATTTCATGATGTTGCATTTATGGTTGGAGAGAGGGTATTGCTACGGGTTTCACCCATGAAGGGTGTGATAAGGTTCATAAAGAAGGGAAAGTTGAGACCTAGGTATATCGGATCCTTTGAGATTCTTGAGAGAGTGAGAGAGGTGGACTACAAGCTTGCATTGCCACCTAGTTTATCAGCAGTCATTCTGGTGTTTCATATCTCCTTGCTCTGGAAGTATCACGGGATTTTTGAAAACATTCTCTCATTTTTGAACCCTAGACTCTGTAGGAGGCGCTTTTGAAGAGGAAATTTCATCTACGGACTTTGGATAAGTGATTCTAATCTATTTCGAATCATATTCCATCAATTTATCTTAGATTTTAACATCAAAATCATGTGAATCAAAGTGAAAAATTATGAAACCTTGCCAAGTTTTTGATAAATAAGAAATTGAGTTTTGAGAGTCGATTTGGACTCAGAAACTAATCACATATATGAACTCGCGGGGTCATGTGTAGTCGGAATCTACCACTAGACCGGGATTTTGACCGGGCAGGCCCCAGTTGACTTTTGTTGACTTTTTGGGAAAAGGGTAAAGATCTTAGCTTTATCTATTGTATTTGATTTCCCTAGCATCATTTGATGCTATTAAGTCGATTTTGGTTAGATTCGATTGGTTTGGAGGCGAATTTTAGAAGAAAAGCCCCGGTCGAGTTTTGATTTGATTGCGGAGCGAGGTAAGTGTTGGATCTAGCCTTGATTTGAGAGAATTAGGAGCCCTTGAACTATATGTTATGTGAATTACATGTGAAACGACGTATATGCGAGGTAACAAGTGTATATACGCCATCAGAATAATTATTTCCATGTTTTCTTGTATTTCATGAATTATCTCATTCCATGCCTTAATTGTTACATGCTTTAATTGCTTTCTAGGCCGTAATTTGTTACTTATCATGAACTATTCTTGTATTGACTTGTTCGTCTCTTCCACAACTCCGTGATTAATTGTTACTTGCCTTAACTATTTTACTTGAACACTTTGATTGTCATTCATACTTTACCTGTCTTGTTGTTTTTGTAATATTTATTGCATTCCTTTGATTATTACGTGGTTAATTTATTGCCTTGTAATAAAACTCTTTGATTTTAGAAATTCTTTTAAATTGAATTATTTGATTGCTTATGTTTATTGAAATTATTTGTGGATCGGGTTGCACGCTACAACGCCACAACAGGAATTGAAGGATAGTAAATTGAAATCGCGGAATAAGGGAGGATTTTGATATTGATAAATGATGATGAGGTATAATAAGGGAGGATTATGACATTGATTATGATGATATGGTGGGATCGGGTTGCGCACCACAATGGATTATATACGTGATTCTTGATATTGATAAATGATGATATGTGAAATAAGGGAGATCATGCGTGTACGGTGGCATCGAGTTGCGCGTCGTAACAGATTATGTATGTTGTACTCGTTGTTGTTGTTGTGTTAGTTTTCAACATTTTTATATGATATTACGAGGTCTGTTATTTTGGGATCTTTGATTGTGTGGTTTGAGTTCATTTTCATAATTGTTGGTTGTTGTTGTTGTTGTTGTTCGTCATTACTTCGTCGAGTTTAGGCTTGACACTTACAGAGTATATGAGGTCGGTTGTACTCATACTATACTCTGCACTTCTTGTGCAGATATCGGGTTTGGTCCTAGTGGCATTCAGTAGATTTGCTTGGATCCAGTTGTTGACGGAGACTTGAGGTACAACTGCATGACGTTCGCAGCCCTAAAGTCTCCTTCCCTCCTATTCTTACTGTTTTCTGAGTTTCAAAACAATATATTTTATTCAGACCATGTTTGTAGCACTCTAGATGTTCATGTACTCGTGACACAAGTTTCTGGGTTATGTTTAGACTCGCTATTCAGTATTTTTATAATACATTCAGTCTTATATCGTTTCCATTGTTAATAAGTTGTTAAAAATCAGTAAATTCTCTGTTAACGTCGGCTTACCTAGCAAGTAGATGTTAGGCGCCATCATGACCTTGAAGTTGGGATTCCAAATAGTGACACATTGATAAATTGAATTCTTTTGATTGAAATGTGTTGAACTCTATAATAACACTGTGACGAGGAATTAGTACGTACTTCGATAACTTCGGTTGGTGTGTATAGCTCCAAGTATACATAGTTCAAAGACAAATTTTCATTGAACTTCTGGTTTTCTTTCTTTTTCTCTTGTCCAAGAATGATTCGTTGATCATAATTTTTACCATATCAGTTAGAATATGTACCTTCTCTATCTTTGCAGGTTGATAACGTATTTATTATTACTTCAAGAATTAGAAGCATGAGATGCAAGAGTAAATCAAAGAGAAGCACATGACTCATTAGAGTAAAGAGAAAACATACTTTGAGTATATGTACCATTCACCAAAAAATTATTCATCTTCAATAAGGAAATCCACCGTTTTCATATAGGTGAAACATATCTTTCTGCAGGTTTCACATAGTAAGATGTTAGACGCAGAAAAACTCTATTCTAAGTTCTGAAACGACATTCGGAGTCTGATATTATTGAACTCAACTATCGGTCAAATTTAAAAATTCTCCTATTCTTCAAATTGTCAACTTTCGGCAAATAGTTTCAAAATCTCGTAGGAATCTTCAAATTCAAATCTGAATATACGCTTAAGTCCATAATTATCATACAAAACCTATTAGAATTATCAAATTACCAATCTAATGTCGTTTATCAAAAGGCAAACCTTAGTCAACTCTTGCTATTTGAGACTTCAAAAATGAAACTAAGTATTCTAATTCACTCTCAAATCCTGTGAAGACTAAACCACACATCCACACAGTTACAAATCACCAAATACATATATATGAAGTATCAAATAGAAAAACGGGATTCAAATACTCAAAACGACCGATTTACATATGGTTATTGTTTTCTGGCAGCAAGAGGGATTAGGAGGGAGACGACAAAAGGCATGGAAACAGAAGAGGAGAGAGAAAGGAAGAGGGAAGGGAAGGGATAAGCGAAAGGAAAAAAGGATGTGCTAGGTAATATATAACTGAAGGGAGTCTACTTGGAATATATATATAAAATTTGTAGAAAAACCCAGTCAATCTTGATAAATAATAAACCTAAGATATTTTGGGGTAAATAATTTTATAATTTGGTATGTCTAAGAGAAGATCTCCTTCTAAACCATCCCCCTACCTCACACCCAAAAAGATAAAGAAGAAAAAAAGGTTAGGCAAATACTCTCCGAAATCTATAAAATCTTTTGATTTGATTGTATAATGTATACCTGTTATGTATACAAAATTGACAATCATTCTATTTTTATCATGGAATGATTATTCTTTCTTTCATTTTCTTTTTGAATTTTTTATATATTCTAAAAGAAAAGAAGAAGTGAAATTGTATTTAGATGGTCCTTTTTATAATATAAACGTCATCAAAGTTGTTAAAAAAGACTTCAGAAAATCTCTAGCGTTTCAAAATTGTCTTTATTGACCTTTTAATTCTTTCAATTTAAATCAACGTAATAGACTTACATATTTACTTAAAAACTCTTTTATTTGCGAATATTCATCTCGTGGAACGCCAATCTATAAATCTATAAATCCATAAATCACTAATTTAATATAACATAGGTGATGCATTTCTTACAAACTAGGAATTATATTATCTTTTTCTCATTTTTTTTAAATTTGTTGCTCCTAATTTTTTTGTTTATTATCTCATCATAGAAACCCTTAAAGAACCTACGTAACATTATAGAAGGAACACAACGATTACTGAAAAGAAACAAACACACGATTTCTTGAAGAAAATAAAAAAAGGAACCAAAGCTTTCTTACGTTCAAACCATTTTATTTATTACTTGAAAATAGTAAAATAGCAACAAGCCAAAAGTTTATAACTTCCCCACATCTTAAAATTTTCTGTAGATGGTTTCACACATTATCTAATATGGGCAAAATTCGATGCATATATGAAGGGCTCCCAGCCTTGACTTCAATCTCGTGCATCCATGCCCCTCTTCCCTTTTCTTCACCAGGAAATTGGGGTATGCATTAACCGAATTTTACCTGTATACAGATAGTCCCCTCATTTTTCAGAGAGTATGTTTGCCGAAACGATGGGAAACGATAAATGAACCCCGGTCGAGAAGGCCTCTAGTCAAAAAATCGAGGCGAGGGAGCAATGAGATACATTTGCTCCGTCACCGAATAAACCCTACCCATAGTCCGAGTGGACTTTAAATGGGAGGGTAAGGGCATTCTTGTTCCCGGGCCCAATGACGATACCACTACTCACGTGAAAGGGTATTTGAGTGTTTACACTTACCGCTTCACGCTCGCCCCGGTGGACCCCGTAGTCCTTGCTTCTTACAAAAGGTACGAGGTGTGCCTTGGGCAAATCCACATGTATTTATAGAGGATCGTGATCCTCTTACGCCATTTTTTTGTGAACAATACTGAAGCCCCTTGGTTCACCCTAGACCATCTGCTCCGCCAATACAGTCCCTGAATCTTCCGAGAGGGATTGATCAAGCTCGTTCAGTGAGCAAGAAATGCTCCTTTCTCGAGCATCGACGAAGATCGAGACCGAGGCAGGAAGGGGAGGTTCGTTCGGGTGAAAACTGAAGACTGATCCATCCCGAGTATCTGCCGTTCCCTGAGGAGTGGAACGTATCCCGTAAGTATTGTCTTTCTTGAGTATTCCTTTCTCTTTACTCTTTCTATAATTGCATGTGTTTGGGGTCGTGTAACTGTTGCCCAAGTTCCTGATGCAATCCCCCAATCAAGGAGTAGATTGAGGGAATCTGCAAGCGGATGTCGTACTCCGAGCGTGCATGGTGCAATCTTTCGAAGGGCAAATGGGAGGCCCGTTCTCATGGTGAGATTCTTCCCTGAATAATTATCACCATGCTTTTATCTTACAAAATGCTAATTGTCGCCGCCCCCTTTTTCCTCTCCTTTCGGATTAGTCAGGGTTTTTGACATTATTGGGACAACTCATTTCCTTTTAGGAAAAAGGATGTAAGAAATTTGAAGAGTCGCCACCTAACGAATTAAGGTGCGTTAGGGCACCTATTACGGGTAATTATAACACTAATTGTATAACCAAAGATTGGGTAAGGGCTTGAAATTACTTCAAGGGGAAGGTGTTAGGCGCCCCTCGAAGTCCACAACTGTGGGTCCAGGCCAAACTTACTTTGTGAATTAATCAGGTGCAAATAAGCAGTCTAAGCACACATATGTAAACAAGTAAAGGTTTTAATAGATTAGCAGTCTAAGCACACATATGTAAATTGGTGAAAGGGGTCCTAAGTTATTTATCCTATAAGATCATATCCATGCAATTCCCAGTAATCACTCATCAACGAGGGGCTACACGTTGAATTAGCGCACATGTCATCATATCCTTTTCTACCCATTATCCCACCCCTTAGCGGTTATATAAGCGAGTTGATTAATGAACTCTAAGCGTGATGTTACCCGTCCCTTTCTTGTGGTCCCGAAGGAGTTTAGGACCCCTAAATCTGGGCAGTTCTAGACAACCACTAAGGTATTCAAAAAGGAAAAATCTAGGTGACAACAAATAACACATAGGACAATCAAATAGGGGAAGCAGTTCAGGGGCTTATGTTTTCCTCCACATATATAGACAAATAAGCAGCACGCCTCAAACATAGATTCAGGTAATTTTAGAGAAAGAGTCCTAGGACAGGATGTCTAAGTGAACATTAATATACAGAATATGCAACACTGTTTTACAAATTCAATGGCAGGGTCCTAATTAGTTTGCCTACTAATTTTACAATCCTGTAAAACTTAGCAGTAAACAATCAAAAATACAGTTTCCAACTTTATGCAAGGAGATTAATTACCTAAGGCTTGCGTAGGCGTGGGACTATACGCAATCACAGTTACAGGAGTTATTTAAACAATTTGAGATTATTTCAAACTATGGGCATGCTGATCTAGGTTATACAGATTGTAACAAGTGATTTATAATAATTTGTATTTAGAGACAATGATACCTACGCGTGAGGCTGTAACCAGATATTCCAGCTTCCTGTTGGAAAGGACAACCATCTCTTTCCATTCTTCGATCAGCCTCTTGTTGGTTTCATGTATTTCCGGTGCTCATTCTCGGAATCGCGGACCCTTTTGCGTAGTCGGTTGTACTTGACCTGAGCCTCGACATTCTCGTCTATGATTCTATTTCCTCGACTGATTCCCGACCTCACTATCCCGTCCAAGTTGTCTTCCAGCCATGCTTGGTAGGAAGGTGCACATCCTGCATGGTACCTATCTGGTTCAATAATATTCTTATCTATGGTGATTTTGCAGTGCCACATGTGTTGATCTTGGCACTTGTAGGGGACATCGTCGTCCTGGAAATCCTCTCTGAAGTGACCCATATTGGAAACCCTTGGTACAACTTGTTGTTTGCCTGCCTGCCTTATGACTCGGAGAGGAACATATGGATATATACCTCTCCGTCGGGAACACTATCAAGCCCTAAAAGCACACAATAAACACGAATAGCCTATGGTGAATGTGACCCAGAGACGTGATGTCAAACTCGTCATGATAGGTACGATATGATTTGTTGTGACCGTATCTTTCATACAAGTACTCGAAAGGTATGTAAGATTTTTTCAAACACTCCAATTCAGCATTCTTCTTCAACCCCATTATTTTAAGGAAACTTTTGCATGTGCGGTTCTCAGGTACCAACAGCCCAGGGCTTTCCCAAGCTATCCCAGCAAGTCCTCATATTTCTTCTAAGAGTGGCGTCATTTCAATATTCCCAAAGCGGAATACAGCTCTTTCACTATCCCAAAACAAAGTGGCACCCTCAACCAACATATTGTTTGGCTGGATGTCCAGAAGAGAAGGTAAATTTCCCAGATGCTTCCTCGCGTGTTTCTTATCACTTGAAGGAAGGTCTTCCCACCAGTGTAGGATCATTGGTGGGATATTGCTGACCATATCGAATCTGGGGACCTTGTGCCTCATTTTCTGCAAGACAAAATGGTTAGGCCATTTCCCCCACCAGACTCGACTATTTATACATTTATGATTAACATACAGGCATTTAGTTCTCAAAATTAATGCACAGAACGTGATCGCGTTCATTGGGATTATGAAGACCCCGATGGACTTTTGGTTAAGGCTGTCTTAAAGGGTTATTGTGCGGACGACACATTAACATGGCTAGGTTTGACCATGATGCATGCACAATATAACAAGATTAAGGCTTCTATGGGGTTTTATACTGTTACCCTCTAGCGGACAACTCGAGGGGGGAAAGGCACGGAACCATCGACTACACCGCTGATCGACTGGCTTTACCGAAAATACGCCTTTCCGAATTTAGGAGGTGATATAAATAGGAAGAGCGCAACAACTCATCCAGCATTGCTATAGGATTTTTTTAGGCACGAGTGGAATATGATGTTGAGCATGATTATACAGCAATAAATAAGCAATAAACAACATGTTTTCACGTATTTGCACGCAATGAAAGCGATAAATACATCAGTTATAATTAGAAAGCAGTTATAAAGGAAACAGGAAAAATGTTAGTTTCATTTTTGGAAAATAAAGACTTGGGAAAGTAAACAATTAATTGCACATAAAGGGGAAGGGGAAAGGGTGCAAGCATTAACAAAATAAAGCACATTTAGACAAATTCACAATGCAGTTTGTAATGGTAAAAGCCTAGTTTCCCTAGTGGAGTCGCCATGCTGTCGCGCCCCCCTTTTTCCTCTCCTTTCGGATTAGTCAGGGTTTTTGACATTATTGGGACAACTCATTTCCTTTTGGAAAAAGAGATGTAAGGAATTTTAAGAGTCACCACCTAACGAATTAAGGTGCGTTAGGGAACCTATTACGAGTCATTTCTAACACTAATTGTATAACCAGAGATTGGGTAAGGGCTTGAGGTTACTTCAAGGGGAAGGTGTTAGGCACCCCTCGAAGTCCACAACTGTCGGTCCCGACCAAACTTACTTTGTGAATTAATCAGGTGGAAATAAGCAGTCTAAGCACACATATGTAAGGAAGTAAATGTTTTAACATATTAGCAGTCTAAGCACACATATGTAAACAAGTAAAAGTTTTAACAGATTAGCAGTCTAAGCACACATATGTAAATGGGTGAAAGGGGTCCTAAGTTATTTATCCTATAGGATCATATCCATGCAATGCTCGGTAATCACTCCTCAATGAGGGGCTATACGTTGCATTAGCGCACATGTCATCGTATCCTTTTCTACCCATTATCCTACCCCTTAGCGGTTATATAAGCGAGTTGATTAACGAACTCTAAGCGTGCTGCTACCCGTCCCTTCCTTGTGGTCCCGGAGGAGTTTAGGATTCTAGAAAACCCCTAAGGTATTCAAAAGGAAAAAATCTTGGCGACATCAAATAACAGATAGGATAATCAAATAGGGGAAGCAGTTAAGGGGCTTATGTTTGCCTCCACATATATAGATAAATAAGCAGCACGCCTCAAACACAGATTCAGGTAATTTCAGAGAAAGAGTCCTAGGACAGGATATCTAGGTGAAAATTAATATACAAAATATGCAACACTATTTTACAAATTCAATGGCAGGGTCCTAATCAATTTGCCTACTGATTTTAAAATCCTGTAAAACTTAGCAGTAAACAATCAAAAATACAGTTTTCAATTTTATGCAAGGAGATTAATTACCTAAGGCTTGCGTAGGCGTGAGACTATACGCAATCACAGTTACATGAGTTATTTAAACAATTTGAGATTATTTCAACCTATGGGCATGCTGCTCTAGGTGATACAGATTGTAACAAGTGATTTATACTAATTTGTATATAGAGACAATGATACCTACGCGTGAGGCTGTTTTAAAATCTTTTCATGGACAATTATTTATCTAGTCGAAATAGACGTGATTCAAAACAAATGCAAACAGATTCCTAAGAACAGGATATCTAATGCACACAGAGAATGACTATATTTTATGAAGGCAGGATTATTAACCCAGTAGCCGGATCTCTAAGTGAAAGTACTTATGCAAAATTAAAGCATGGAATAGTGATATGTAGTATACTCAAGCAATAAACGTGAAGACCCTAAGAACATGATATATAATGCACAGGTTTAACATGGTTTGAATGCAAATAAACACGTCAACCCTAGAACATGATTTCTAATGCAGATTTGCAGAATGTAAAGCCTATAGACATGATTTCTACCCGGATTTACCCACAATATCATACAACTACCCTCCCTTTTCATTAGTCACCCCAATATCTGTTTACAAATAATTATTACAGACCAATGATTGAATAAATTACATAAATAAACCATAAATTAAGCTATATGGAGCCTGAAATAGGCCCAAGGAAAACCTGGGAATGCCAGGCCTTCAGTAGTCTCAAATGACAAGGATTTCATAGCCAATTTTGTGTCCAGGTGTGTCAGAGTTCCCTAATGACCTCAAGGATCCCGAGCAGTGTTCACACCCAGATTTTCCCCAATAAGGACCAAAATGTGCAGTGTGGAATGTCCAGCCCCAGTGTGCCAGAGTTCGGAGGAATCTCATGGGATTCCTAGGCAGTACACACACGGAAGGAGCAAAACCTATTGACCTAAGATTAAAGTGGGAGTGCTTGACATAGTTTTGAAAGACTTAGTGAAAAACAGTATAACTTTAAAAGATTATCTGGGATAGAAACCAGTTGTAAGAGGAGGATAAGAGTGAAAACCATTTAAGAGAATAGTAAGAACACATTTTGAAATCAGTTCTGAAGAGAGCAAGTTTAGCACATAGTCAATCAGTCATAGAACACATGGACATTCAACAAACTAATATCACACAGGGATGAGAGGGGGTTGGGAGCATATATGAGTCACATTGGGGTACATGAACGGGGTATAGAGGAAACATATAGACAACAACTACATTGGACATTTGGGGGTCTTAGAGGCTTAGCAGGTTAGTCAAGGACAATAAGCAATTAGGACATAGAGCACAGCTGAATGTAGAAAGCAGGACATGTCTTAGAGAGGATTAGGTATACAGGTAGGGTCAATCACATACATCAAATAACCAACGTGATTACACAGTTAAGGGATTAAACAGATATTAACAAACAAGCTGGTTAAGTATCACATAACTAGGTGAAGTGTAGACATGCTAATCATACATTGAACATGACAGAACTTAGACATGCTAAGGAATGAAGTAAACAGGAAAAAAAATTGAATTCATGGGAAATGAAATAGTGCAGTAATGAAACACATAGAGTTTGGGTTTCAAAATCTAATCAGAGACATACCAGTTAAGGAAGAGATCACAGAATGTAAAAGTAGGTGCAGTTCAATATCTAGCCTTGGCTTATAGCTGGCTAGATTAGTGATTATCATAAGTAACCGAGAAGAAAAGAGAGTTTGAGTGTAAGTGTGTGTTATGAACTCTTTTTTTAAGAAGTAAAATAGAGGAGGGTATATATAGTATTTAAGAATTAAACAGAATAAGGTAAAAGATCAATTACTCAGCAATTAGGGAAATTTACAGAATCAATCATGCATAAAATCAGAAAAGTCTCCCCTAATTAAGGGGTAATCAATCAACGGTAAAGAGCATGACAATATTTAAGGAAAGAAAAAGCAAGTAAGGTTTAAGCACATAGTGGGCAATTAGGGGTAAATAAACAAGAGTTTAACTAAGGAAATAATTTTGAAGAATCTGTAAGTAACACAATTAATCTAAATAAAGCAAGCAACTAAATAAGGTCGCAAATAAAGGAATAATCAAGAATCAACATATAAGTTTTAACGGAACAAATCAGTGAATCAAAACTCAAAATAACACTGATTTAAAGGGAAAAATATAGGTTTTCCATGAATAAACAAATAGGCCAAGTATAAACATATAGGATATGTCGAGAATATAATCATAAACCCTAATAGAGACATACTAGGGTAAAAATCGCAAGATATCGGATTAAGCTAAAGGAAAATCATGAGAACCAAAGCATAGAACGAAAACAGTGCACTAGTAACAGGGTCAAACTCAGAATCCAAATAAAAATGTCAAAAATTAGGGTTTTAGCATAAACTTGTTAGGGTTGAGGCAAACTCAACATAATCGGTCAAAAACACATAAAAATAGAAGATTAAACATTTAAAGTCAGAAAACATTTTGGAGAAAAGGATTTTCAGGAAACCCTAGTTTAGGAGAATGGAAAACCACTCGAAAAATCAGAAGATTTTCATAAAAACATGTGAAATAGGTTCGATCCATCTCAGATTTGTACATATCTGAGAAGTTCAAGAGACGAAATTAGGGTTTTAAAGAAATAACACAGAGATGAAGACAGAGGCTTAGAAATCCACTGATTTAAGACGAAAATAAGAAACTCTTACTCAAAATCGAGCTAGAATGGCCTGAAACAGGTAAAACAGAACCAAAGGCGTAAGTAAACTAGCCCTGGTCCCTTGAGGACCTTAGAGGCGGAGATACCAATGTAGTAGAGGCCATTAGAGGCCTGGGGGTGGTGAGAAACCACCATGAACGGCGGTAGATGAGTGACGACGAGGGAGAATTAGGGTTAGGATTAGAGAGCATCCGAGAGAGAAGGGGAATGGGTGACGGCGGGTGAAAGGAGAGAATGAGAGGTTTGGGGGGGGGTCGTTTTAGGTTTAATTATGGTAAGAAGGATCTGGGCCGTTGATAAAAAATGATCAACAACCAGGATTAAACAAGAATTGGGTCGGGTAGGTGGGGTATTGGGCTAATTTTTTATAAGGTATTGGGATGGTTTTATAAGGCATTGGTTTGGTTAGTTTTAGGCTAAAATTGAAATAAAAAGGCTGTTTGTTAAATACCCAAAGTAATTGAATAAAAATTAATTTGTGAAATAATTAACTAATTAAAAAAGTAATTTTATGCATGGAAATGTTTTAAAAGTAATTATTTAGTATTTAAAAATGCAATGGACTAATTTCCGGTAATAATAACACGAAAATTATATGCATAGGCTATAATTGCAATTATAGCCAAAAGGGTGCCAATTTGGCTATTTATGGAATGATTTGGACTCAATAGGACCATAATAGTAATATTAAATCAAGACAGGTTTTGTTTGAAATCATTTGTGATGCAATTTTATAATTATTTATTAAAAATAAAATACAGAGCAAATTAATAAAAATGTAAAAAATTTTGAAAAAATACCAATTGGTGCTAATGCATGATTTTGAAGAAATATATGCAATTAAAAAATTATTTTGGTAATAATTAGGTATCAATAGCTGCCCCTCTTTACCTGGAAAGGATGAAAGAGTTGTCGGGCAAAGATATGATGGCTAATTTTGACCGAGCGAAATGGTTTGAAAGATTCAGGCCGTACTCTGGCTCCTAAGCTACGTACATATCCCTGGTTTATTAGGAATCAGGACGCGTGTAGTTCTGGATTCATCGGTGGAGTAGACCGTTGAAGTCATCACAAGAACGAACATAATGTTTCGGGATAGGCGAAGGATTGGTTATGGTGAGAGGCCAGGTTTTGAGATAACTGAAGGAACTAGAGCGAGATCACTCCCGCTGGGATAACAGTTGCTTGCCGGGTTACCTGCAAATAGAGATACTACTATCATATATTGTGCGAAAATTTAAACATGTTGCAGGTTCCCTTCAGAATGAGAATTGTCTTAGGACGGTTGAGGATGCTGTCCTTAGACCATGACGTCCTGGGACATAAATTGTTCGGTGAGAGACTCACAGGCCATGAAATGATGTTCTCGGTCCATGAGGATGGTTCCCCTTAACCATGACGCCTTTGAATAATTATATGCAAGTTTGAGAGATCCTTAGGCCATGACATGGTGTCTTCCGGCTATGAGGATGATGCCTTTAGACTATGACGTCTTTGGATAGGTTGGTGATATTTCAGCCCATGAGATGCAATAATATGATGTCAACAAGAGAAGGCTTAGTCTTGTGAAGGGCAGAGCTTAGCCCGAAAGAAGAGCAAAGTAGATAATGACGAAGAGAGATCGCTTAGTCTCGGCGAAAGAATGTAAATTGGAGGCAGAGCTTAGCCTCATGCAGGTGTGGAGACAGAGCTTAGTCTCATGCAAATGAAGGCAGAGATTAGCCTTATGAAGATGGAGGCAGAGCTTAGCCTCATGCAGGATGCTGAGGTAGAGCTTAACCTCATGCACGATGCGGGACAAGGCTTAGTCCCATGCAAATGAAGGCAGAGATTAGCCTTGTGCGAATGCGGAGGTAGAGCTTAACTTCATGCAAGGTGGAGACAGAGCTTAGTCTCATGCAAGATGCGGGACAGGGCTTAGTCCCATGCAAATGAAGGCAGAGATTAGCCTTGTGCGAATGCGGAGGTAGAGCTTAACTTCATGCAAGGTGGAGACAGAGCTTAGTCTCATGCAAGATGCGGGACAGGGCTTAGTCCCATGCAAATGAAGCCAGAGATTAGCCTTATGCAAGGGAAGACAGAGATTAGCCTTATGCAAAGGGAAGGAAGAGGTTAGCCTTATGAAAATGGAAGGCAGAGGTTATCCTTATGAAAATGGAGAGAGCTTATCCTCATGCAAGATATGAAGGTAGAGCTTAACCTCATGCAGGATGGGGATACATAGCTTAGTCTCATGCAAATTAAGGCAGAGATTAGCCTTATGCAAATGGAGGCAGAGATTAGCCTTGTGCAGATAGAGGCAGAACTTAGCCTTATGCAAGATATGGAGGTAGATCTTAACCTCATGCACGATGTGGAGACAGAGCTTAGTCTCATGCAAATGAAGGCAGATATTAGCCTTATGCAAATTGAGGCAGAAATTAGCCTTGTACAGATAGAGGTAGAGTTTAGCCTCATGCAAGATATGGAGGTAGAGATTAACCTCATGCACAATGTGGAGACAGATCTTAGTCTCATGCAAATGAAGGCAGAGATTAGCCTTATGCAAGATGTGGGACATGGCTTAGTCCCATGCAAATGAAGGCAGAGATTGACCTTGTGTAGATAGAGGCAGATTTTAGCCTCATGCAAGATATGGAGGTAGATCTTAACCTCATGCACGATGTGGAGACAGAGCTTAGTCTCATGAAAATGAAGGCAGAGATTAGCCTTATGCAAGGGAAGACAACGTTTAGCCTTATGCAGAAAGTATAATGAATAGCAGATTGTAGCACAATTTCTTAGCTGGTAGAAGATTTCGATATTGTGGTTGTTGTGAAGATTGTGACTTCGAGGCAGGTATATTATTTGTCCCTGCATCCAAAGAAAAATTATGAGTTCTATAAATGGGGGAGGTTGGTTCATGTCTCCACCAACTTTTCTTGACTTGCTTTGCTTGACTGAAAATCCTGTTCATATTATCGGGGGTAGCGTTTTCTAAACAGAGCTATTTTACAAGCAAGAATGCATGGTTTTGTAAAGACATAGTAAAAATGTAATTTAAAAATTTTAGATGAACCGACGACCGCGACAAGATCCGAGACATTGCAAACTCTTTTGCTATGGAATTTTGAGGGTCCCCTCAAAATTTTGCCCCAGTTATATGGATTGACATCTCTGACTGTTTTATATGCTGCGATCGCTGACCTTGCTTCAGAATTTTGAGGGTCGTCCTCAAAATTCTACCCCAATTTCCAATTGTGGGGAAAATAAGATTTTTATTGATTGTGACCGAACCCACAGGGCTGCCTATGTATCCCCTCTTAAATGGGAATTAGGTTGAGCGTAAATTTACATCATTTGAGAAAAGTATAAAGAGTTACACTTAGTATCACTTGAATGCATCTGAATTGATCGGTTTTGGCCAGACTTCTTTGTCCATTTCTGCAAGTACGAGAGCTCCTCCTGTTAGTACCCTTTGAACCATGTATGGACTCTTCCAGTTGGGAGAGAATTTCCCTTTGGCTTCATCTTGATGCGGAAAGATCTTCTTCAACACCAGCTGCCCCGATGTGAACTGTCTAGGCTTGACTCTTTTGTTGAAGGCTCTGGTCATTCTATTCTGATAAAGCTGTCAGTGACACACCGCATTCATTCTTTTCTCGTCTATGAGGGCTAGTTGCTCATAACGGCTCCTTATCCATTCTGTGTCGCTGAGCTTAGCTTCTTGTATGATTCTCAAGGAAAGAATCTCCACTTCGGCAGGAATAACAACTTCTGTACCATGAACCAGTAAGTAAGGAGTTGCCCCGGTTGATTCTCTGATGATTTCCTCGGGTATGATATCTTCTTCTGAATCACTGTCCTTTTGTTGCGTTGTCTCATTGCATGTCACAGTCATTGGATCATCAAGACAGGAAATAGTAATGTTGTATAGGTAAAAGTATGAGAGAAAAATGATAATAATAAATACTGATTCATTGAAACATAAAAGCGATTTTCAATAATTTAAACAAATATTTTGGAATACTGGTAACTTTATTTAAAACAGAATGCAAGAAAGAGAAATCATTTTCTTGGAAAGCAAAATAAATAATGTTGTTCAGCCTTGCTACCCTGGGACTCGTCGGGCCCTGTATGGTCTGGCAGTCCAGTTTCCGAGGAACGATCCCTTGCTCACATCTTGGATGGTAGGGCCTTCCTCCTTCTCCTCCTCAATGATGACACAACAATATATATCCTCGTCTTCCAAGAATAAGTTCCTTAAGGCTGCTAATACTTCTTCCTCTTCTGGCCCCCCTATGACGTCGGCTTGCTGAAAAGTTTGTTCCAGGTGCGGTATGAGCTGCTCCAATGGATAGTAAAGACTGCGCCATGGTGGCGTCCAGTCATCGTACTCTTGCCAAGTGTACTGGTAGCCCAGGCCAAAGGTAGTGTCATGGAGCTTGAGCCGTATTGGCTAAGAAATGCCTTGAAGATTCTTACCGAGACCCTTGTCGGGTTTGTATCCGCTCCAATTCATTATGCTTTCAATCTTACTATTCCACCACTTGTCTTTGTCTATTGCATTGACCCGCTCGATATGGTGGTAAGTTTCTCCACCAAGCCTTCTTCTACCTTCAATTACCGGGATAGTTTGGCGGCTGTAGATGGGGTTGCTCCCATCCCCATGGATAATGACTTCCTGATGATTCCACTCGAATTTTACCGCCTGATGCAAAGTCGAGGCCACATCCCCAGAGGCATGTATCCATGGTCGTCCTAGTAGCATATTATAGGACGCGAATATATCTAACACCTTAAATTCAACCTCAAACCATGTAGGCCCCATCTGCAAACGAAGAGTGATTTCTCCAATGGTGAACCTTTGAGACCCATCGAAAGCCTTTACATTCATGGATCCTTCTCGTATTTCATTCAGTCCCTTGCCCAACCTCTTAGTGTTGTCAATGGGCAAATGTTAAGGCTGGACCCTCCATCAATCAGAACCCTGGTAATGAAGTAATCTTCACATTGCACTGTAATGTGCAGTGCCCTGTTGTGACTCAAGCCTTCAGGTGGTAGTTCATCCTCGTGGAAAGTAATCTTATGACTTTCTAATACCTGCCCCACCATGTTATCCATCTCTCCGCTTGTGATGTTGTTAGGCACATAAGCTTCATTCAACACTTTCATCAGAGCACTCCTATGTGCTTCCGAATTCTACAGCAATGATAAGATAGATATCTGGGTCGGAGTCTTGTTCAGATGATCTATGACTGAGTACTCCATGGCTTGCACCTTCCTCCCGAGGTCATCCGGTCATGTCTCAATAATGGGAGGCATGTTAGAAACCTGCTTGCTGGACTCTCCCAAGTGTTCGGGTGTGTAGACTCTTCTAGTCCTGGTCATCCGTTGTGCAGCACCAACTTCTTCTACCTTGACCTTTCCTTTCCTTCTAGTTTCAGCTACGTAATCCCAGGGCACGGCATTAGTGCTGAAGGGCGGCGTAGTTGATACTGTCACTGTAATTGGTGTGGCTACCTTTACTTCAAATGGAACAAGAGTTACTTCATGTGGTGCTATTTCAACCTCGAATGGTGCGGGCGTATCTGTAGGCCGTGATATCTCAAACTCGAACAGGACTGATGTAGTCACCTCAGCCTCTCATGACGGCTGTATATGCACTATGATGAGATTAAGGATAACCACCGGTTTCTTAGGTTCGTCACCTTCTTTGATCAACCCGATTGACCCCTCTAGGTCTCATTCTTCATCTAATTCTATCACATTGATGCCTCCACCCCTATGATCTGAGAGGGGGTTATTGCGAACATTAGGAGCAACTTCCTTAGCTTGAATGATTTTGTTGTCGATCAGAGCCTGGACCTTATCCTTCAACGAGCGACATTCATCGATGGTATGTCCCTTCATGCCAGAATGGTATGCACATGTTTTGTTTGGATTGATCCATTGGGATGGATTCTCTGTGGCTACAGTGGGGATGGGAGTGACGTAACCAACAAATTTTAGCCTTTCATACAGCTGGTCAATGGGCTCGGCAATGGCGGTATACTGTTTGGGTGGCCTGCGGTAAAGTTTGGCCGAGGCCTTAGGATGTTTTGGCTAGTTGGAGGTGACTGAAAGTGAGACGGTTGGGAGTTGTATGTGTGATAGGCAGTGGCTGGTTGGGAATATCTGAGAGATGTGGGTTGATATGTAGGCGGAGGTGACGGTTGATATGTGGGTGGAAGTGCTTGGTATACGAGTGGAGAGGTTTGATACATCAGTGGAGGTTTGGGTCCCTGTGCAACCATTACTGCTCCTACGTCTTTCTTCTTGGATATACCATCGGACTGCAGTGCTTTGTTGGTAGCTTGTAGTGCTTCAAAATTTTTGACCATCCCACTTTTGATTCCCTCTTCAATCCTTTCACACAGCTTGATGATGTCAGAGAACTTGTGATTTTCAATTACCACCAGTCTTTCATAATATTGCGGGTCCCGTGCCCTGACGAAGAATTTGTTCATCTGTTCTTCATCTAATGTCGGCCTAACCTTGGCCGCTTCTGACCTCCAATGAGTGGCATACTCGCGAAAGGTTTCAGTGGGTTTCTTCTTGAGATTCTGGATGTAAAATATGTCTGGTGCATTTTCAGTGTTGAACCTGAATCGGTCCATGAAATCCGAGGCCATACTCACCCAATTAGGCCACTTCTTTGGGTCTTGGCTGATGTACCAAGACAAGGTATCCCCTGTGAGGCTCCTCATGAAAAATTTCATCCGGATCTTTTCGTCTCTTCCAACTCCAACCAGTTTGTCACAATAGGTCCTCAAATGGACCCCGGGATCACCAGTATCGTCGAACATCTCGAACTTGGGAGGTTTGTAACCCTCCGGTAATTCTACATCAGGCTGTATACACAGATCTTCATAATTCAATCCTTCGATCCCCTTACCTCCTTCCATGCCTTGAACTAGTCAATTTCTTGAGTTCTTCAGCCAAGTTCCCGCTAAGCATATCCTTCTCACTGAATTCCGGTGTTTAAGAGATAGGTTAAGTGGAGTGAGGTAGAGTCTCCACGTATATGGGGTTATTTTAATGGTCTTATGCCTGAGCATAAAGGTGATCGTTGGTGGAGTTTTGTGGTTCAGGAATGATGGGTGGGGTGCTTCGGGGAGTGTGACAAGTATTTTGTTGGTATTGTGGTGGGATGGTTTGATTTTGCGGATGAGTTATATAGTGGTGAGTTGCAGGAGGATTCTGTTTGTTGGGGGTATTCTGAGGTGGTGCGGGGTTTTGAGTGTTCGTGTGGCTGACATCCGGAACACTAAGTGAGAAGGACAAGTTCGCTAGGTTCCGAACATGATCAAGATCTCCTTGAAGTTTCAGTAGCCTTTGTTCAAGTTGCGACACAACATCATTCTGGACCTGAGTACCCCGACTGTCCGAAGCCTCTGGGTGTTCAATTGGTGTAGCGTTTTCCTTTCTGATGTTGCTCAAGTCTTCCATCTTGCTCTTGCCTTTGCATTTAGGTGGACTAGGAGGAGGAGAAGCTGGAGGGCCCCTGGATCTTGTAATGTATGCTAATGATGCCAGAATACACGAACCAACCTTTGGGGAAGGGGAATAATCAAAAGAAATAAAATAAAAACAAAAGGTAACAAGTTAGTGAGGGTTATGACGAAAGTATTTGCATCATTTAAACACATATTGCAGGAATGTAAATGCGCATCTTAATTTGGGAGCCTCGTTGTGCCCGAGGTAGGCCTAGCGACAAGTTGATTTGGAGAACTTAGATACCAAAATGCATCATATCATTAATGGAAATAGATGAATTCCGAAACAGTACTAAAATAACAAATAGGAAATAAGTCACTAATGGAACTTGGCCTTATTACATTTATGAAAGCGAAAAGGTAAATCTAGTCGATTTGGTCCCAGAAGGACCTTCCCCAGATTCGATATTCTTGATTCCATCGAACAAGTTCCCCAGCTCGCACAGTCCCAGCAGTAGGTACGCTATATCCATGTGTCCTCCTTCATTACCCTCAGTGTTCTGGCAATCCTCGATCCGTTTGATGACTTTGCCCTCCAATTCCACTATTCCTCGCTCCAGATATTCCAGCTTCCTGTTTGAAAGGACAACCATCTCTTTCCATTATTCGATCAGCCTATTGTTGGTTTCATGTATTTCCCGGTGCTCGTTCTTGGGATCGCATATCCTTTTGGCAGCCGGTTGTACTTGACTTGAGCCTTGGCATCCTCGTCTATGATTCTATTGGCTCGGCTATTTCCCGGCCTCACTATCCCCTCCAAGTTATCTTCTAGCCATGCCTGGTAGAAAGGTGCACATCCTGCATGGTACCTATCTGGTTCAACAATATTATTCTCTATTAAAATTATCAGTTCCACATGTGTTGAGCTTGGCACTTGTAGGGGACGTCGTCGTCCTGGAAATCCGCTCTGAAGTGAACCATCTTGGCAACCCTTGGTACAACTTGTTTTTTGCTTACCTGCCTCATGACTCAGAGAGGAACATAGGGATATATATCTCTCAACCCGATCAACACTAAGTGTGGTGCATCCCTGGATCTGATGATAAATTCGCCTGTCGGGAACCACTCGAACATCCATTGCAGTTCCTCGGTCAGATTATAAAAGAATTCCACCCACTCCTTGTCAGTTTTTGGCTGAGCAAATCTGTCCGGAATGTAAGTCATCCGCTTGGGGTGATGGAAAGAAATGTGATCATTCCAAGCCTTCGCGGAAGTTCTTGGCGATATTAGCCCTTTTGAAGGTGTTCTAGGAGCCATAACTTCAGCAACATGTTGCAACCTTCAAAATGTTTAACTCCTCTTTGACAATGCTCCAAGGCTCGGTAAATATCAGCTAAGATCATAGGGACAATGCTGAAGGTTTGCCCGTCGATCCCTTCCATCAAGGCCTTGGTTACCATGGCTAGCCTGGCATGAATCATTTCCTTCTCTGTCGGGAACACTATCAAGCCCAAAACTCACACAATAAACACGAATACCCTGCGGTGGATGTGACCCAGAGACGTGGTGGAAAACTCTTCATGATAGGTACGGTATGATTTTTTATGACCGTATCTGTCATACAAGTACTCGAAAGGTATGTAATATTGTTTCAAACACTCCAATTCAACATTCTTCTTCAACCCCATCATTATCAGAAAACTTTTGCCCGTGCAGTTCTCAGTTACCAACAGCCTAGGGCTTTCCCAAGCTATCCCAGCAAGTCCTCATATTTCTTCTAAGAGCGGCGTCATTTCAATATTCCCAAAGCGGAATACAGCTCTTTCACTATCCCAAAACAAACTGGCATCCTCAATCAACATATTGTTTGGCTGGATGTCCAGAAGAGAAGGAAAATTGCCCAGATGCTTCCTCACTTGTTTCTTATCACTCGAAGGAAGGTCTTCCCACCAGTCTAGGAGCATTGGTGGGATATTGCTGAACATACCGAATGTGGGAACCTCGTGCCTCATTTTCTGCAAGATAAAAATGGTTAGGCCCTTTCCCCCACCAAACTCGACTATTTCTACACTTATGATTAACAAATATGCATTTAGTTCTCCAAATAAATGCACAGATGTGATCGCGTCCGTTGGGATTATGAAGACTCCGGTGGACTTTTGGATAAGGTTGTCTTAAAGGGTTATTGTGCGGATGACACATTAACCCGGCTAGGTTTGACCATGATGCATGCACAATATAACAATAGTAAGGCTTCTATGGGGTTTTAGACTTGTACCCTCGAGCGGACAACTCGAGGGGCAAAGGAACGGAACCATCGATTGCACCGCTGATCGACTGGTTTTACCGCAAATAAACCTTTCCGAAATTAGGGGTGATATAGATAGGAAGAGCGCAACCACTCATCAAGCGTTACTATAGTTTTTGTTTAGGAACGAGTGGAATATGATGTTGAGCATAATTATACAACAATAAATAAACAATAAAAAACATGTTGTCACGTATTTGCACGCAGTGAAAGCGATAAATACAACAGTTATAATTGGAAAGCGGTTATAAAGGAAAAAGGAAACATGTCAGCTTCATTTTGGAAAAATAAATACTTGGAAAAGTAAACAATTAATTGCACATAAAGAGGAAGGGGAAAGGGTGCAAACATTAATAAAATAAAGCACATTTAGACAAATTCACAAAGCAGTTTGTAATGGTAAAAGCCTAGTTTCCCCAGTGGAGTCGCCATGTTGTCGCCCCCCCCCCCTTTCCTCTCCTTTCGGATTAGTCATGATTTTTGACATTATTGGGACAACTCATTTCCTTTTGGGAAAATGGATGTAAGGAATTTGAAGAGTGTCCACCTAACGAATTAAGGTGCGTTAGGGCACCTATTACGGGTCATTATAACACTAATTGTATAACCAGAGATTGGGTAAGGGCTTGAAGTTACTTCAAGGGGAAGGTGTTGGGCACCCCTCAAAGTCCACAACTATAGGTCCCGACCAAACTTACTTTGTGAATTAATCAGGTGCAAATAAGCAGTCTAAGCACACATATGTAAACAAGTAAAGGTTTTAACAGATTGGACCCCTAAGCACACATATGTAAACAAGTAAAGGTTTTAACAGATTAGCAGTCTAAGCACATATATGTAAATGGGTGAAAAGGGTCCTAAGTTATTTATCCTATAGGATCATATCCATGAAATGCCCGGTAATCACTCCTCAATGAGGGGCTACACGTTGCATTAGCGCACATGTCATCATATCCTTTTCTACCAATTATCCCACCCCTTAGCGGTTATATAAGCGAGTTGATTAACGAACTCTAAGCGTGATGTTACCTGTCCCTTCCTTGTGGTCCCGGAGGAGTTTAGGACCTCTAAATCTGGGAAGTTCTAGACAACCCCTAAGGTATTCAAAAGGGAAAAATCTAGGGGACAACAAGTAACACATATCACAATCAAATAGGGGAAGCAGTTAAGGGGCTCATGTTTGCCTCCACATATATAGACAAATAAGCAGCACGCCTCAAACATAGATTCATGTAATTTCAGAGAAAGAGTCCTAGGACAGGATGTCTAGGTGAACATTAATATAAAAAATATGCAAAACTGTCTTACAAATTCAATGGCAGGGTCCTAATCAGTTTGCCTACTGATTTTAAAATCTTGTAAAACTTAGCAGTAAACAATCAAAAATACAGTTTCAAATTTTATGTAAAGAGATTAATTACCTAAGGCTTGCCTAGGCGTGGGACTATACACAATCATATTTACAGGAGTTATTTAAAAAATTTGATATTATTTCAACCTATGAGCATGCTGATCTAGGTGATACAGATTGTAACAAGTGATTTATACTAATTTGTATTTAGAGACAATGATACCTATGCGTGAGGCGGTTTTGAAACCTTTTCATGGACAGTTATTTATCTAGTCAAAATAGACATGATTCAAAACAAATACAAACAGTGTCCTAAGAACAGGATATCTAATGCACACAGAGAATGACTATTTTTTACTAAAGAAGGATTATTAACCCAGTAGCCGGATCTCTAAGTGAAAGTACTTATGCAGAATTAAAGCATGGAATAGTGATATGTAGTATAGTGAAGCAATAAACGTGAAGACCCTAAGAACATGATATCTAATGCACAAGTTTAACATTCTTTGAATGAAAATAAACACGTCAACCCTAGAACATTATTTCTAATGTAGAGTTGCAGAGTGTAAAGCCTATAGACATGATTTCTACCCGGCTTTACCCACAGTATCATACAACTACCCTCCATTTTCATTAGTCACCCCAATATCTATTTACCAATAATTATTACAGATCAATGATTGAATAAATTACATAAATAAACCATAAATTAAGCTATAGGGAGCCTGAAATAGGCCCAAAGCAAACTTGGGAATGCCAGGCCTTCAGTAGTCTCAAATCACAAGGATTTCATAGCCAATTTTATGTCTAAGTGTGTTAGAGTTCCCTAAGGACCTCAAGGATGCCGAGTAGGGCTCACACCCAGATTTTCCCCAATAGAGACCAAATATGTGTAGTGTGGAATGACCAACCCCAGTGTGTCAGAGTTCGGAGGAATCTCATGGGATTCCTAGGCAGTACACACACTGGAGGGGCAGAACCTATTGACCTTAGATTAAAGTGGGAGTGTTTGACATAGTTTTGAAAGACTTAGTGAAAAACAATATAACTTTAAAGATTTTCTGGGATAGAAACAAGAATATTAAGAGGAGGATAAGAGTGAAAACCATTTAAGAGAATAGTAAGAACTCATTTTGAAATCAGTTATGAAGAGAGCAAGTTTAGCACATAGTCAATCAGTCATAGAACACATGGACATTCAACAAAAAATATCACACAGGGATGAGAGGGGGTTTAGAGCATATAGGAATCACATTGGGGTATATGAACGGGGTATAGAGTAAGCATATAGACAACAGCTACATTGGATATTTAGAGGTCTTAGAGGCTTATCAGGTTAGTCAAGGACAATAAGCAATTAGGACATAGAGCACAACTGAATATGGAAAGCAGGACATGTCTTAGACAGGATTAGGTATACATGCATGGTCAATCACATACGTCAAATAACCAACATGATTACATAGTTAAGGGATTAAACAGATATTATCAAATAGGCTGGTTAAGTATCACATAACTAGGTGAAGTGTAGACATGCTAATCATACATTGAACATGACAGAACTTAGACATGCTAAAGAATGAAGTAAACAAGAATACAAATTGAATTCATGGGCAATGAACTAGTGCAGTACTGAAACACCTAGCGTTTGGTTTCAAAATCTAATTAGAGACATACCAGTTAAGGAAGAGAGCACATAATGTAAAAGCATGTGCAATTCAATATCTAGCCTTGGCTTATAGCCGGCTACATCAGTGATTATCACAAGTAACAGAGAAGAAAAGAGAGTTTGAGTGTAAGTGTGTGTTATGAACTTTTTTTTAAGAAGTAAAATAGAGGAGATTATATATAGTAGTTAAGAATTAAACAGAATAAGGTAAAAGATCAATTACTCAGCAATTAGGGAAATTTACAGAATCAATCATGCATAAAATCAGTAAAGTCTCCCCTAATTAAGGGGTAATCAACCAACGGTAAAGAGCAGGAAAATATTTAAGGAAAGAAAAATCAAGTAAGGTTTAAGCACATAGTGGGCAATTAGGGTTAAATAAACAGAAGTTTAATTAAGGAAACAATTATGAAGAATCTGTAAGTAACACGGTTAATCTAAATAAAGCCAAGTACTAAATAAGGTCGCAAATAAAGGAATAATCAAGAACCAGCATATAAGTTTTAACGGAACAAATCAGTGAATCAAAACTAAAAAATAACACTTATTTAAAGGGAGAAATATAGGTTCTCCATGAATAAGCAAATAGGCCAAGTATAAACATACAGGATCAGTGGAGAGTAGAATCACAAACCCTAATAGAGACATACTAGGGTAAAAATCGCAAGACATCGGATTAAGCTAAAGGAAAGTTATGAGAATCAAAGCATAGAACAACAACAGTGCACCAGTAACAGGGTCAAACTCAGAATCCAAACAAAAATGTCAAAAATTGGGATTTTCGCATAAACTTGTTAGGCTTGAGGCAAACTCAACATAATCGATCAAAAACATAAGAATAGAAGATTAAACATTTAAAGTCATAGAACGTTTTGGAGAAAAGGATTTTCTGGAAACCCTAGTTTAGGAAAATGGAAAACCAGTCAAAAAATCAGAAGATTTTCATAAAAACATGTGAAATAGGTTCGATCCATCTCAGATTTGTACATATCTGAGTTGAAATTAGGGTTTTAAAGAAATAACACAGTATGAAGACATAGGCTTAGAAATTCACAGGTTTAAGAAGAAAATAAGAAACTCTTACTCAAAATCGAGCAAGAATGGCCTGAAACAGGAAAGAGAAAACCAAAGACGTAAGCAGACTAGCCCTGGTCCCTTGAGGACCTTAAATGGAGGTACCCAGCATAGGAGAGGCCACTAGAAGCCTGGGGGTGGTGAGAAACCACCATGGACGGCAGTAGATGAGTGACGGCGAGGGAGAATTAGGGTTAGGATTAGAGAGCATATAAGAGAGAAGGGAAAGGGGTGACGGCGGGTGAGAGGAGAGAATGAGAGGTTTGGGGGGGGGGGGGG
>ML399269.1:97585-126547 GCA_005239525.1 Nicotiana knightiana | reverse complement strand
TCCCCCCGTTCCATTCCTCTCACATTCTCTCCGGTTCTCTCTAGGTTCTCTCTAGAACCTTCCACCTTCCCCTCCCTCCGATGGACTCTGTCCATCTTCTCCGGCCATCTCTCTCGCCGGAAGCCATGACCACTCACCATCTCCTAGCCTATGTCTCACCCCACGCCGGCTTGACACTGTCCTGAGGTCCTCAAGTGAACCTCGAGGTTCAACTCCCACCTATGTCCTTTCATGCCGTTTTCACGCCATCTCTGACAGTTCGAGTAAGATCTATTACTTTCCGGCTAAAATCGACAACATTTTGGGGGTTTTCCTTATCCTTCTGGGTTCTCTTTGAAACCCTAACTCTTAAAACTCTCTGATTCTTTTAGATCTGTCATAGATCTATGCATATTACGAGGTTTTTATATGTTTCCTTCAAAAAACCTTACTGTTTCCAAACGTTTCTTCATCTCAAAATTAGGGTTTCATAACCCCTTTTTCAAAATAATTTTTCTTCTGCTTTTTAGTATCATTCTATGATTCTTACTATGTTTTAACGATTTATTTAAAGTTTTCCTTTCGTTTGACTTATTGTGTTGAAAACTCTAGGTTTCTTAGATTCTGAGTCTCTCTTTGACTGATATGTTCGTTAATCTGTATGGACTCTTATTTCTCGTGAACGTTTTAAGTTTTCTATGATTTTACCCTATTTTGGTCATTAGGGTTCTTGATTTTGGCTTCTTCTGCTTATACTATTATTGTTCTGTTTAATCCCTCTAGTTGTTACTATTTTTGTTTAGCTGAATCTCCAATCCTATGTGATTTCTTGCTACTATAATCATTAGGGTTTCTGATTCTTTGATTCTCCCTGTTATATCATGTTCGTTTGTTAATTCCTTTAATCATTTACTGTGTGCTAGTATTGAATCCCTGATACTATGTGATTTTACTTGAATCTCTGATTTTTCTTTCCTATTGTGTGTTTATTTCGTGTACTCACAGGAATCTGTACTGCTCCTGTTTAAACCCCTAATTTCCTGTAATTGATACTTCTCATTGATCTTTTGTGATGATTTCCTTACTGATTTAAAACCTTTAAATTATTTCCTTGCCTTATTTTGGTCAACTATGCTGTCACACGGATTCTTATATTATTTTCTTAATTAATGTCTTCTGAACCTAGTCTCAATTGTCTCCTTGATTTGGTTTGAAATTATTTCCTTATATGTCATGTGCATAAGAACTTTCCTTAATTGTGTTTACCTATTCTGACCGTTTGAGATTTGACCCCTTAATTAAGGGAGTGTTGGTGCTGATTTTTACAACTAATTGATTCCTTGAGTTCCACAATTACTGGGGAAATCTAATTATTTCCTTATTTTTCAACTAGTTTCAAACTATATATACTTTATTCATGCATTGACGAACACACACAGAGACACAAGCATACTCATTGCTCTCTCTCGTACTTCCTACACACTCCCTCTTATTGACTACTGGCTACTCAGTCGGCTGAAAGCCAAGATTGAGTAACTTATTACTGCTCTACTTGCTCTACTGATCTCTTGCTCTGCACACTACTGTCCTATTGCTCTACTTCTCTGCATACTACTGTTCTATTCTCTCAATCTTGACTGGTATGTCTTCTATTTGATTTACAGAATCCAAAACGACGTGTTTATGTTCGTATTGCACTTTCTCTTATTCCTTTTGTGCTTCTACTTGTGGTTCTACTGTTTACCCTGTAACTAGCATATCTATTCTGTCTATGTGATTTCCCTTCCCCTTATTTCAGCATGTCTACTGCTCCTCCTATTTGTTTGTTACAATTCTGCCTTATGCCCTAACCCCATTACATTGTCAACATGTATTCATGATCCCCCTAGCTACTAAGTAATCCTGAACCCCTTCCCTAAACTTAATGTGTGAACCCGTTTGGCATCCCTCAATCTAATGCTGTTAAGCTCCTGGCATGAACATTTTGTGTGTTGTGATACTTTCTCTGATGTCTACAAGTGTGCAAAATGTTCTTTCACATGTGAACAACTTGTCCCCAATTCCCCTTTCCCCTGTTTGTGTTTATGTGTGCTATTCTAATTCTAAGATTGTCCTACTCACCTTCTTTCAAACTGATTTTCACCAAAGCAAAGTCTTATGTCACTCTCCAAAACCATTTTCAAACTGTTTTTCAATTCAACTCTTTTCTAAACTATATCAAGCACTCTCACATACTCTTATAAGTCTAGGTTTTGCCCCCTTAATGTGTGACTGCTTAGGGACCCTTATGAGCTCCCCCTGAACTCTGACACATTAAGGTTGGCTCTTCCACACTGCACTTACTCTATCTTGGCTATGAAATCTGGGAATGAGCACTGCCCGGGATCCCTCGAGGTCCTTAGGGAACTCTGACACACCCGGATTATGAAAAGGCTATGAAACATTACTTGGCATTGAGGACATGGAGATCTGGGCCTATTCTGTAGGCTCCCTATAGTTAACTTCTTATTTTTCTTCTATTTCAGTTGTGTAATTCATATCCCATGGTCTGTAATAATTAATTGTAAACAACTCTGGGGTCGGATAGTGAAAATGGGTGGGTGATATGCATGTTGTAGTATAATTAAGGGTAGGGACCATGTTTCTAGGTTTATTTTCTCTATGCGCAATAGCCTCCATGTTTAGGTACAACATGCCATGCATTAGATATCATGCTATTTAGGATTTATATGTACTGTTTTCAGCATGTCATCATTCATTGTCCTCACTTAGAGATCCTGCCTATAAGACAAATAATTAAGTAAATTGCTATTATGTGATTCTGCTCATATAAACATGTCCTGAAGCTTCATTTAGAAGTCTTGTCCTAGAATAAATAATGGTAACTAAAACTGCAATCATGTCTCATCATGCTATACACGTAAAGATCCTGTTCTAGGTAAACAACGATTAAAATCTGTCACATATGTTATTCCTGAAACTGTGCATAATGCTGTGATTCTATGTGCATTTAGAGATCCTGTTTTAGCAACTACATATGCATTATAACTGCTACACGCCTAGGCAAGTCTTAGGTAATCAGCCATAAAGAAACAAAACTAGAACTATCCTTTGTGATTAGTGTTCAACTGTCAGCATGTTTAAAACCAGTAGGCAAGCCTGATTAAGACTTCCTCTCTGAGTTATGCAATAAATTTGTCTTTGTGTTATCACTTAGATACCATGCTTAGGATATGAACCTAAATCTGGACCTTAACTGTGTATGAGTCATGATGTTTATGTGTACTATATGTGGAGGTATACTTGAGCCCCTTAATTGCTTTCCATGTTCTTCCCTTATGTGCATTCCTACGTGTTTTGTTATCTGTCGCCCTAGAATTTTTACCTTTAAAACCTGAGAGTCTGCCTAGCACCTCCCTTTAGGATAGGAGTCCTAATTTCCTCCGGGGCTGATAGGAAGGGAAGGGTAACAACATGCAATAGAGGTCGAGACCAATACTCAATTTATTTACTTTCATGGGGTGGGAAAGGGTAGAATATGGATATGATTGGTGCGCTAATACCATGTGTAGCCCCTCTTCGAGGAGTGGTTACCTGGTATTGCATTAATGTGATCCATATTATTATAAACGTAGGATACCCTTTATATGTTTAGATCGTAATCCTTTCAAAATCTAATCTTCTTTACTATTTTCAAACATCTGCATGCTTAAGACTTAAATCCCCTCTTATTTGAGCCTTTATTTGTTTGTTTGCTAAGCCGTACAAATTCACAAAAATTGTTTCGCCGGGAACCACACTTGTGGATCCTGAGGGGTGCCTAACACCTTCCCCTTAGGATAACTTCAAGCCCTTACCCTATCTCTAGTTAACAACGTAGTTGTAAATGAACCCCTTTGGTGTCGTAACGCACCTTTAAAAATCGTTAGGTGGCGACTCTCAAAAACACAAACCCCTTTCCCAAAAGGAAGAGTTATCTCAACCGAATGTCATAAACCCGATCTCCACGAGGAAATAGGGGGAGCGACACATGTGCCACATGGCAGTCCCCGATTGGTTCTGCAACTCTTCAGCGGGTTTTAGGGCTTTTTTGCGGCTGCATCAATCATGAAGTGATAGTTTTCATAATGGCGTTCCCATTATTACTTGTTTTATTTGATGGTTGCCTCTGCACATAAATACATCATTTGCCTTTGATTTTACGGAAAACTTTCTTCTTCTTTCACATCTTACTCATATTTTTCCTTTCATATAAGTATGTCTGCTTCAACTCCTGATCCCAGAAAAGTTGTAATTTTAGATGAACTTTCCCCTTCTTCTGCTCCTATCTGGAGTAGGAGAGGTGGTAGTCTAAGAAGTTTAGGATCAGGGTCTGTTCGTGGATCCTCTTCTCAACCCAATATTACTCATCCATCATCTTTTAGGACTAGGAATTCATCTTCGCATAGATCTTCTGCTAAAAGTAGAGATTCTAACGAACCACTGCGTGAACCTACTATAGACGAGATTATCTCCGCTGAACTTTCTTTTGTCACTGATAGCGAGTCGATTAAAAATCAGGTTACTTCCATGACATCTCATGACCGTGTTGATGTTTACCTTTCTCAAATCACTGAAGGTTTAGTTTCTCTTGTACGTAAAGATTGTCAGTGTAAATTTAACTTCCCGATTCTAGTCCCCAATGAAAATCAAAGGATCACTTCCATTAAATCCGGCTTTTTTTTCGTGTATACATATCCCTTCACATTAGGTTTTAGGCCTCCTATTGACCCATTCGTTATTGAGTTTTGCCGTTTCTTTGATGTGTACAAATTGGTCCTATTATATAGAGGGCTGTGGCATGCCTTAGATATTTAGCAAATTTGTCTTCTTTACCCTTCACCTTCTACCATTTGATCCATCTTTACTCCCCCACACTGTTCCGTCATGGGAGTTTTACTCTCGTGGCGAGGAGTAAAAGAGTTCTGGTCAGTCCCGAAGATGACAGAGTTCATGGATGGTATGCTAGATTTGTTGTTGCTCCTACTAGTGGATTAGTAGGTGAAGAGAACATGTCTTTCCCTGAGAAGTGTAACTTTGCACGTAAGTTTCCCTTTTATTTCTCTTCTTTTTATGAAGAATATGAGTTCTCGTAACTGTTTTACTTTTCCTTTTCAGCAACCATGGGACCCGTTGAGGAGATTCCTGGTTTTCATGGTTGGATAGAAAAATTCTTAATAGTTACTCCAATGGAGGAAAGGTCTTGGAAATACCTTTCAAACAGATTTGGGTGGAAAGTGAAAACTCACGGTAATTTTCTCTTTCACTTTCTTCCTTGCCTCTATATTTACTTTGGAACTTATTGACCCCATTCTTTATTAGGGTTTCCCGTTCGAGGTGTTAGTGTTGCTTCAAGGCTCTCCTTATCAAAGTCTCAAGAGATAATCTTGAGTTCTTCGTAAAAAAGAAAGGCTCATAGGCCGCAGAACTCCGAGGATGAAGAAGAACAAGAAGAAGGCTTGTTGGTTCGAAATCCACGATCTAGGAGACGAGTTGTTTCTGATGATGAGTCTACTCCCCTTCCTAGTTCTATTCCCGTGCCTGAGCCTGAGAGTGTCACTCTAGTGAGTTATGATGAGGAAACACCTGCTTCAACCCATGATTCTACTAAACAGCTTTTCTCCCGAGGGTTTGATGAAGAAAATTTTGGCTCCATTTATGAGGAAATGCCTCATGCCATTTTTCCTGTGTTTGCTCCAGTTGAACCTCAATTGCCCGTGCCTATTGTTGCCTCTAATGCTCCGCCTGTGGTTATTTTGACTTCCTCGACCGTCCCTATTGCCGTAATTTATCATATTGAAGTCGGCTCCTCTAGTAGTAGGGCGATGAAACAAGTTACCATCGAGATTCCTACTGACGGTAATCTTTTGATAAAATCGGGCCAAGCTGACGTATGGCTAAAACCTTTGATTGGCCCGGTCGAGAAAAGTCAAAGCTAGAAAGTCACAGTTCCCTTACATGGATGAACGATATTGTGCATTCATCGTTGAAGGTATAAATCGTGTCTTTTTGTCTTTCATGATTTATCCCTTGCTAGTATAATATTTTCCTTTTTGTTGTGTAGATCAATCTCATCGGTACGGAGATGATGAAAAGGATTGTTCACACGGAGCAATTGATGAACGACTACCATACTGAGGCAGATAATTGGAAAGAGTAATTCGAGAGTCTTCACCTTAATATGGAAGTTCAAGAAGAAGAATAATGTACCTTGGAGCAGCAGGTAAAGGTTATAGCAGCGGAATTGGCGATTGAAAAAGCTTCATCAAATCAGGCGGGCAAAGATAAAAATCTCCTTGAGTCTTCATTTGCTAAACAACTTTCCCAGGCTTCTGAGGAGATTAGGAGCTTAAAAGACATGTTGAACCAGAAAGAAACTTACTCCGGGGAACTTGTTCAAATGCTCACACAAACCCTGGAGGATCTTTGTGTCTCCACGGAAAAAGTTAAATTCTTGGAGAAATATCTTGCCCCCCTGCAAGCTTCTTATGATGCAGCTTTGAGCGAGAAAGATGAATTAAAATCTGAGATTGAGCAATGTGAAAAAGATTACGAGGCTCTTGAGGATAAAGCAACTGTCGATGTTAGTTGGGCTTTTCTAAATACACGTTTTGAAACGTTAATAGAAGTAGGCCATGAGAGCTTTGACTTAAAAGTTGAGATTGCAAAAACCAAAGAAACAATCGAAAAGGCCCGATAGAGTCAAAGGTTTTCTTCACCCGAGGTTGATGTTCCCGAAGATGATGAAATCATACCTGGCGAAGCTGTTGCTCAACCTTCCCCTGCTCAAGCTGCTCTTCCTTCTAGTGATGAAGCAACTCTACCCCCAGTGAAAGTGATAAAATTTGACTTGTTCTTTGTTTTTTTTAACTGGTGGAACAATTGGAAGTTTACCCTTGGTCCCATTTGGGGGTAATGTTTTGGAAAATCAGACCCCTAGTTCGTTTTGGGGTCTTTTATATAAAACAAACAGGTTGGAACTAAGTTCATACTTAGTTTTAACCAAGTTATTATAATATCATCTCCTGAGTTTTTGTTCAACTTCTGTGATATTATTTTTTTCCAGTTTCTGTATTACTCTTTCATTATGCATTAAAAAATGCTTCAGTACTTCGTGTCTTTTTAAAACAAGCGCGATTTAAAAAAGCGGGCCCTTTTATGAATGACACTTAATGAAGAAGACATATCAACTTCATAATGGTATAAACATACGAAAGAAGAAATAGGAGCACACAGTTCCTTGAGTATCTTTTGAGGAAAGTTTTGTATCACTCGAACTTTCAAATTACATAATATTTTACATGTATTCAAGTATCATCTATAACTCTTTCGTAACTTTTTTCTTTACAACAAATTTGTAAAAAATTCAAGGGTATATCTTGCAACCCATGACTAAATATTACCTTTGACCTAAACATTCATAAGATTTTGAAATTTACATCCACGAGTGTATTCTTCACAGGTTTTTGAATCAGGCTTGCGTTTTTGGCTCTTTGACTTCGCTCTTAACTTTCGTTTTGTTGAGTACACCTTAGGCTTCTGACTTTTTCTAGTCTTTTTTGCCTTCCATATGTATATATAGTATAGTATAGTCCCCCAAGTTTTTGAGCTTTGAAGTATGAAATCTTGAGCACTTGATTATTCCTTCCATGTGGTCCATTTCCTGAAAGGAAAAACATACGGGACTCGAAGGTATATACAGTTTAGATGATGGCTGCTTAACCCTTTAAATTTCCATCAGAATGGTTGCAACCCTAGATCGGGAACTATGTCACTTCCGCGTGTCTTTCAGGTCTAATATCACCATTTGGTGTGGGTTAGCTTTTTGCCTATAATCTAAAATTGTTAGTATGATTTTAACTGTACAAAATAAAAGTGTATGTAAGTGATACCTGACTGTGGGTATTTCTTCTGCTTAGAAATAGTACTTCTTTAAATGAACAGCGTCCCAACTTGAGGGTAAGACCTTGCCATCCATGGTTTCCAACTCATAAGCACCTTTTCCAGCAATACCTCGAATTTTATAGGGTCCTTCCCAATTTGGATTTAACGTTTCTGCTCCAACAACTTTTGTTGATTGGAAACACCTTTTTAAGAACGAAGTCCCCAATTTTGAAGTACCTGAGGTGAGCCTTTCTGTTGTAGTATCTCTCTATGATTTGCTTTTGTGCTGCCATTCGGATTAAATCGGCCTCCCTTCTTTGTTCGAGTAAGCCTAAATTTGTTCTTAACTCATTTTTATTTGATTCTTCTGTTGCCAATGTGAATCTAGTGCTCGGGTCACCAATTTTGACTATATTAAAGCCTTTGAACTGTAAACAAGCAAAAATGGAGTCTCTCCCATGGCTATTTTTGCTGTAGTTCTATAAGCCCATAACACTCCAGGTAATAAATACTTCAGACCAATTCCCCTTTGATTTTTCTAGTCTCTTCTTAAGATTATTGATGATAATCTTATTTATCGATTCAGCTTGACCATTTTCCACGGGATGATAAGGTGAAGAGGTGATTCATTTGATTTGCCATCTTTGAAGAAATTCTGTGATTTTTGAGCCTATGAATTGTGGGCCATTGTCACATACGATCTCTTTCGAAACTCCAAATCGACATATTATATTTCGCCAAATGAAATCTTTCACCTCTTTCTCTCGTACCTGTTTAAAAGTACCTGCCTCTACCCATTTTGAAAAATAATCTATTAATACTAATAAAAATCGTACCTTTCTTTTGGCTTGTGGTAAGGATCCTACTATATCCATTCCTCATTTCATAAATGGCCATGGGTAAATAATAGTGTGTAGTAACTCTGCAGGTTGATGCATATTGTTAGCATATCATTGGCATTTATCGCATTTGACTACAAAATTTTCCGAATCCTCATCCATTTTAGGCCAGTAGTACCCTGTTCTGATTAGCGTTTTAATCAAGGATATTCCACCTGCGTGATTTTCCGCAATGACCTTCGTGTACTTCTTTCATCACGTACTCCGTTTGATTAGGTCCGAGGCACCTATCTAAGGACCGCCAAACATTTTCCGATATAAATTATCTCGGATTAGACAGTAACGAGCAGATTTTCGTCGAAGTGCTTGAGATTCTCTCTTATCTTCAGGTACAATCCCATACTGCAAAAAATTAATAATCTCGTTTCTCCAATCCCAAGTTAAGTTATTAAAGCTTACCTCATTCTTATCTTGGTCAAGTGCTGAATGGAATAAATGTATTACAATAGCATTTTCTTCACTTATTACTTATATTACTGAAGCAAGGCTAGCTAACGCGTCTGCTTCTGCGTTTTCTTGCCTGGGTATTTGCACGATTTTCCATGATCGGAACTGCCTGACCAATTCTCGTGCCTTTTCTAAGTATTGTTGCATTCGTGCCTCTCTAGCACTTAAGTCCCCTGCATCTGATTGACCACCAATTGAGAGTCACTTTTAATCACGATTTGCTATATGGAGAGTTCTCGTGCTAGTTCCAGACCAGCATTTACAGCTTTATACTTCGCTTCATTATTAGTAATAGGGTAACATTTAATTGCTTGCCTTATAGTTTCACCTGAAGGTGGTATTAGGATAATTACCAATCCGGCTCCTTTAAAATTAGAAGAACCGTTAGTAAATAAAGTCCATGTTCCTGGATTAGCTCCAGTAAAAATTTGTAATTACTTTTCTACTTCAGGAATTAATTTTGTATTAAAATCTGCGACGAAATCTGCTAAAACTTGAGCCTGTATTGCTGTCCTAGGTTGATAAGCAATGTCATATTCGCTCAATTCTATTGCCCACTTGGCTAATTTTCCTGACAATTCTTGTTTATGCAAAATATTTTTTAAAGGATATGATGTTACTACAGAAATTGGATGGCATTGAAAATATGGTCTTGATTTCATAGCTGACATGACCAAGACTAAAGCAAGTTCCTCTAGATGAGGATATCTAGTCTCGACATCTAATAAGGACTTACTAACATAATAAATAGGAGATTTCTTACCTTTTTCCTCCTTACCAAGACTGCACTTACAGACACTTCTGCAACAGCCAGATAGACGTACAATTTTTCTCCATCCCTTGGTTTAGACAACATGGAAGGATTTGATAAGTATGCTTTCAAATCTTTGAGGGCCTGTCGGCATTCTTCAGACCATTCAAACCGATTCTGCTTCTTTAATACTGAAAAGAATTTAAAACTCTTCTCTGAAGATCTTGAAATGAATCTCCCTAGAGCTGCAATCCTACCTGTCAATCTTTGTACCTATTTTTTGCTTGTGAGTACATCAGTTATTTCTTCGATAGCTCTAATTTGAGCAGGATTCACTTCAATTCCTCTATTAGATACGAGAAAGCCTAAAATATTACCTGAAGCTACGCCAAAAGTGCATTTTTCTTGGTTCAGTTTCATATTATACTTGTGGAGGATCTCGAATGTAGTTGAAAGATGTTGGACATGGTCTTCAACTTGTGTTGATTTGACCAACATATCATCAATGTACACTTCCATCGTCTTCCCCAGGTGTTCCTGGAACATCTTGATCACTAGCCTCTGGTACGTGGCTCCAGTATTTTTCAAGCCAAAAGGCATGACTTTATAACAATAAGTCCCCCTATTCGTAATAAATGAAGTTTTTTCCTCGTCTAAGGGGTCCATTTTTATCTGATTATAACCAGAATATGCATCTAGAAAAATTAATAATTTGAGACCTGCGGTAGCATCAATCATTTGATCTATATGTGGTAAAGAGAATGAATCCTTCGGGCATGCTTTGTTTAAATCAGTGTAATCTACACAAACTCTCCATTTACCGTTCTTTTTAGGCACTACCACAGTATTAGCTAACCAATTAGGAATTTTACCTCGCGTATTGAACCGATCTTTAAGAGTTTCTGTACCTCTTCATCGATCACTTGATTTTTGAATGATCCTTGCTTTCTCTTCTTTTGTTTGACAGGTACGAATGACGGGTCTTCATTTAATTTATGAGTCATTACTTCCGGATGTACACCTGTCATATCTGAATGGGACCATGCAAAACAATCTGCGTTAGATTTTAAATATGCAACTAACTTACCTCTCCTTTCTAGGGTTGGCCTTGCTCTGATATGGATTCTTCGTTCTGGCCATTGCTCAAATAATGCAACAACTTTGAGTTCCTCGATCGTCATTTTTTCATTTTCCTCCGGCTCCTAAATTACATCTGGTGTGGAATCCACGTCGGTCTATTTTGATGCAATCTCTATTAAAATTTGATTTACCGCATCTTTTTCACTTGTACCCGTATCTGTCTGATCTGCTCTCGTGTCTTTTAGTTCTGCACTCATATCGTTTTGGCTTGAGTGTATCACTGAGTTGATGTTCCTTGAAATTTGTTGATCTCCTCGAATTTGTTGAATACCCCACTTTGAAGGGAATTTGATAACCCGATGTAATGTGGATGGTACATCATCCATATCGTGAATCCATGGCCTTCCCATAATCACATTATAGACAATATCCATGTCTATCACTTGAAATTTTGTTTCTTTAGTGACCCCTTATGCGTAAGTGCTTAATTCAATCTCTCCTTTTGTAATGACAGTAGAGTTATCAAACTCGGAAAAGGAACGTGCTTTTTGAATTACACGATCTCCCATCAGCATTTCTTCCACGACTCGTAATAGAATAATATTTACAGCACTACCTGGATCAATCAAAACTCGATTTACATTAGTGTCATGTATTAGTAAAGATATTACCAGTGCGTCGTTGTGAGGAATCATTAATCCATCAGCATCCGTATCATCAAATGTTATGTTGTCATCTTCAAGAGTTTGACGAGTTCGCTTCCCGTGAGTTATTGTGAACTTTGTTGTTTTACTCGCTGCTGTATAGGTTACGCCGTTGACTTCTTCTCCACCATTTATCACATTTACTGTTCTCTTTGGAGATGGCAGTTTCGAGGTTCTTGTCTATTCTTCATATATGCTTGCTTGCTTTTCTCAATGAATAACTCTGTTAGATTTTCCTGCTTCAATAAGTGTTCTACCTCACCTTGCAATAATTTACAGTATGATGTTCGATGGCCGTGATCATTATGGAATTCACACCAAAAGTCTGGGTTCCTTCTGTTTGTATTTGATCTCATCTCTTTAGGCCATCGAACTTTATATCCCATGCTTCGTAGGACAACGACTAACTCGGAGGTTCTCATATTGAAATTGTAGTCCCCAATCCTTGAATTTGTATTATTATCCCTGTTACATTTACCTCGATCTTTTCTGAATCTCGACGATGACGAACCTGAATCTCTATTTGAGGATCTGTGATCAGCCTGCACGTTTTCGAATTTGGAACGATTTTCTCACCCCGAAGGTCCCATATAAGGCTCGTACCTATTCTTACCGGACATCTTCTCAGATTCTGATCGCCTCGAGCTTGTTTTTTCTTCTACCCTTGATTGAGCTATAATATCCTCTTCAATCCACAATTTGGTACTGTACCTGTTATAGACATCATTCCACGCCGTGGCAGGGAATTCCCGTAGGCTCTCTTTGAGTCTCCTAGTATCTTTTGAAGTTTTTTCGTTTAAATTACTTGCAAATGCCATGGCTGCCCAGTTGTCAGGTACTTTAGGTAGCAACATTCTTTCCCGTTGGAATCTGTCTACAAATTCTCGCAGCAACTCTGTATCTCCCTGCTTCACTTTAAATATGTCTTCCATTCTCTTCTCTACTTTTTGTATACCCGAATGTGCTTTTATAAACAAATATGCAAGCTCAACAAAAGAGTCAATAGAATTTTCAAGTAAGAGAGTACTATGTTAGCGCTCCTTTGGTGAGAGTTTCTCCAAACTTTTTGACTAGCACATATGCGATCTCCTACTTGGTTAAATCATTATATTTTACTCCCGTAGTGAATGCAGTAATGTGGTCACGTGGGTCAGACGTCCCATTGTATTTCGGAATATCGGGCATTTTAAACTTTTTAGGAATTGGTAATGGAGCTGGACTTGGCTTCCATGGTTGTTGCGAATATTTTTCAATAACAATTCCTTTGATGACAGGTGGTACGCCAGGTATTTTCTCAATACGGTCTTTTTGTTCTTTCGCCTGTTTCTGCAAGATTAGTATAAAGCTTGTAAATCAGAATTATTAGTCGTACCTGGTTTCCCTCCGTGTGATCCGTTGGGAGTTCCTTCGCTTCCAGAATTAGCCAACCCTGAATGAGGAATTTCCACAATTGCAGTATTTTTTGGAGGAGGAGTGGGTGGCACAGTTGGCAGACCCCTCACAAAAGCCTGGAGAGCATCATTCACGTACTCCGCAATTAACTGCTTCACAACATCTTGCTCACCAGTTTGTTCATTTACGAGTTGTTTATTGTTTTGAGTAGTAGATCTTTCTGGCGATGGTTCCCTTGAATCACGTGGGGTTCCTTGAGGCGAAGGAACTGGATTTCCCTCCACATGTTGGTTGTTTTCATTGACGTTTGACATGATTCAGTCGAGAAGGTAATTTGGAAAGTAAGAAAAGATTATCAGATTCCCGGTAACGGAACCAATTTGTTTAACCAAAGAATCGGATTCTCAGTCAAAACTTATATTTAGAAGTACTCGGGTTACTGATAATCAAGGAATCCAATATTCTCTCAGAAATAATAAAGGAAATAAGAATTAGAAATGGCAGAATAATTAGAAAGCACAAGAAAGTAAGTATATTCCAATAGTAATGAGAATGTGTCCATACAAATAACATTTATTTCCCTTTTATAGGGACTTTCAAGTACAACGTCTACTCTTCTTAATGATTGAGCCATAATGAACATTAATGTCATTAATGAATCGTTATAATTGACAACCGTAACTGTTTCGTGAAGATTCCGTACCATTTAAGCTCATTAATTGAAGATCTATGAATCAACCTCCTTTTCTATCTAGGTTCATCTCATCGGTGCCTCTTCAATTCTTTAAGGAGACTCGAACATCCGTTTCTAATCACCTCGTGGGTGATTTACTCGTATCCGTTTAGATTCATATCTCTTTCAAATTATCCGTCAAGCTGTCACTCTTTTATTGATCCACATGACTTGCCATGTCAGTCACATAATTAATTCCACATGTGATATCTGTTTTTACCAATACAATGTTGTAGTCAAAACTGGAATTTTCCTCGGAGTTTCCATGAAGAAAATCCCATGTAATTATTTTCACAGGTAAATCCCAATGTAAAATCTGATGCAATTTGGGATTAATCCTCTCGAGTCCGTATGTACACTTATTTAAATGTTTATTATATTTTTTCTTTATTCCAATCATGTTCAATGCAACTTAATTGCTCTTGCAGCTTCAAATTCTATTCAACATTAAACTCAAAACCAATCAAAATAACAGGAAAAAAATACAATTCATAACATTAATACGTATTGTATAAATCCACCTCAGCTCAATCCAAAGAGTATCACAAGGCTAGTACTACAGCAGAACCAGAAGACCAAAATAATTAATTATTCAAATAATCACTCAATATAATTGCATGACCTTCTGAGTGCGACAAAAATAATTAAATGACTTTTTCGTTACAAACAAAAAAACTATAACCTTATAAAGTAATTTCAAATAGTTAAATGACCAATTAAGTAATGGACTCTCTTATAGTCTCCTGAAAAACAAACACACAAAAAATTATTTACTTCTACCAATGCACTAATTCTTCAGAAACTATATAAACAATATCATTTTCTCTCAGAAAACAAAATAAAACCGATAAAAATAAAAGACAAACCAAACACAAAACTGTTTTTGTATCCTAAAGCCACTTAAATATATTCTTTCAAATTCAAAACTTGAAGCTAATTTCATTTCTAGTCTCGACATTGTGTGGCGTATAGGGCGAAATTTCTTTCTTATTAATTTTTTTTTCCTATAATGCGGTGTCGGGGTGTTGAGTTTATTTTCAAATCCCAACTATTTTGTCACGATCCAAAATTTCTCTGAAAGAGTCGTGATGGCAACTAGTCTCTAAAACTAGGTAAGCCTAACACATATCGAAATGAAAACAGATTCTACTAAACAATTATTGAACATGAACCAGAAAATTTCTAAATAAACTAATAGTCTCAACATGATACAATATCCCAAAACCGATAGTACAAGTCATAAGCCTTTCTGAGAGTAATTATACATAATGAATACATCACTGTTCCGGAATAAAAGGAAACAATGGAAATAAATACAATAGAAGGTGACTTCGGAGCCTGCAAACACCCAACAGGTGTTCCTTGAAGTCTCCGGCCGCCCCAAGCTTAAGTCTCAAAACCAACTCGAATCGAAGTACATAGTTCTGCACAAAAAATGTGCAAAAGCATAGCATGAGTACACCACGATGGTACCCAGTAAGTATCGAATCTAACCTCGGTAGAGTAGTGGCGAGGCCAGGTCAAGACACCTACCGATCTGTGCAAGATATGATATAAAGATAGCACAGAAGGAATATCAATCAATGTAATGCCAATAACAAAACGAATTCAATTCACAAACAGTAGCAAAGATAAGGGGAACATGAATGACAAGGAGAAAGTAACCAAGTAATTAAGCAGAAACATAGTCAGGGTGCGGATGTAGTGTAAATGTAATCAAGTAGGGAGAAAGATGTCAGCTTGACCAATCAAATCATTTCTAATACACAATTTCAACAATTCCACCACTCATAATCTCATATCATAAATCGCAACTTCAAAACCTTTAACACACATGGCACCTTGTGCCCACATTTTTTTCAGCTCACTTCGCATAGCAAAATCCACATGCTTCTCGCAGCTTCCGCCTTGACACGACGGTGCTCTGACCGATTGAACTATAATCCCAAAAAAATTAGGTGTACAACCTAAAATCAATTTAGATTCGAACCATTTAGTTTCACTGTGTTGTAACAGAGACACGAATGATATATTTAATTATTATCTAATTATATATTGTTATTATTAAAATAAAATATAGTAGACTCACAGTGGGCCAATTCATGAATTGAATCAAATGGGACCTTCTAATTTAACTAATTTGAACTTAATTAAACTAAAGAGTCACGCTATTTAAACGCCCTATAAGAAAAGAAGAAGAAAGAGGCTTAAGTCATCACTTCCAATCCGATAAAGGGCTTTTTTCTTTTCCACGAAAGTTCGTCCCAACAATTGTTGCAAAGGATTTAAATATGAATATGAAAAAAAAGGTAACCGCCTAGAGAGTCATGTTTTAGTTTTTAAGCGGAACGTTCATTATCATAATAAGTAGTCGACTAGGAGAACAACTAATCACACTTGAAAAGGGTGGATAATTAGCTAGAGCAACGGGTGTTGTAGCGAAACTAACTGCAAAAGAGGGAAAATCGGCCACATTAAAATTACTTTCTGGGGAGGTCCGTTTGATATCCAAGAACTGCTCAGCAACAGTCGGACAAGCGGGGAATGTTGAGGTGAATCAGAAAAGTTAGGGTGAGCCAGATCTAAGCGTTGGCTAGGTAAGAGTCATGTAGTAAAAGGAGTAGTTATGAACCCTGTAGACCATCCCCATATGGGTGGTAAAGAGAGAGCCCCAATTGGTAGAAAAAAACCAACAACCCCTTGGGTTATCCTGCACTTGGAAGAAGAAGTAGAAAAAGGAATAAATATAGTGATAATTTGATTCTTCATCGCCGTAGTAAATAGGAGAGAAAACTGAATTAAATTATTCGTACATAATATCCGTGCCCATTGCTAATTCGGATTATAAATCGAAAAGTAAAATTACAATTTTTGAACCAAGTAGGAAATCAGTTAAAAAATTGAGTTTATTTATTATTTGGGTGAAGAAAATAACACTTTCAAATAAAAATACAACATCGGATAAGCTACTAGCTTTAATATAGAATTTATTAACTTAAAACATAATAACATTTCCTTTTTAAGTAAAGTAAAAACATCAGAAGGTTAAGGAGATTAAGTTGAGAACTCAATTAAAGTGAAATATGACAACTAATAGAAATAGTAAAGTGCCAAATAAAACGACGCGTTTTAGCTTAACAATCACATAATGTAAGTATGTTATTAATTCTTTTATTTAAACTATAATATTATCACAGCGAAAACAGAGGATGAGATAATGATTCAGTGTAGTAAATTACTCTTGAAAATCAATTTGTCAAGATAATAATAATAGGAAGGGAAAACAGGGAATGTCGGCAACACAGTAAACTAATAACTCAATCCTCGGACACCAGTAAAAGAAACAGTAAATACCAAATCCTCAGAGTCTCGTATGAAAAGAATCGAAACCAACACAATACAACAAGGAATACAAAACACATAAACTGTTGCGGCGCGCAACCCAATCCCACCGTACAGCACTATCCACCCTTATTCCACCATGTAAATGTCAATAAGAATAAATGCATATATGTTGCGGCGTGCAACCGATCCCGCCATATAATCAGAGTCAATATCATAATAATAAATAGAATATGTTGCGGCGCGCAACCCGATCCCTGTACTATATCATTATCATAATTCACCCTTATTTCACTATAACAATTCACCCTTATTTCACATGTTGCAGCATGCAACCCGATCTCACCGTACAATAATTTAAATCAACAACAACAATTGAATAACCCAATTCACAAGAATCTCTACAATCAAGAGTATGATTATACGGCAACAAGGGGACCCCGTAAAAATCTAAGGAATATAATAACCTTTACAAAAACGACAAGACATTTAAGTCACGTGATAACTAGGTATGTGATCACTACAATTTGGACATGTAGCAGATACACACAGAATCATAGAAGAACCCAACAATTAAGAGGTAACAAGACAGTAAGGAAGGCAATAACTTCAACTAAGGCATATAAGGGCCAAGTAACGAATAAGAGGCACAATAAGTGCTAACAACGTCAAATAGAGCATGTAAGAGTAGCCTAACGACGAGATATCACATGTTATGACAGTTTAAATCAAAGGCATGGGAAGAGGCTAGACAATCTAAACCGGTCAATACCACATATAAATTGTGTACCCACTCGTCACCTTGCGTACACGGCTTCCACATAACAAGATACCACAATTAACTTAATACCTAAGGGGTAGTTCCCCTCACACAAAGTTAGATTAGACACTTACCTCACTCTAGAGTCAACTCAGAGCTCTATCGCGGCCTTTCCCCAAGAATCCGCCTTCAAACCACTCGTATCTAACCACAATTGACTCAATAATATCAAATATTGCTAAAGGAATTAATTACAATGCATAAATATAGAATTCCCACACTTTTCCCCAAAAAGTCAAAAATCAACCCCGGGCACGCTTGGTCAAAACCTGAGGTTCGGACCAAAATCCATTAACCCATTCACCCCCGAGCACGATTATGTAAAGTTTCGGAGTCCGACCTCAAATTGAGGTCTAAATCCCTAATTTGCAAACCCCTCCCCCCTCCCCACTCCAATTCTTCCTAAATCCCTAGTTTCTACCATGGAAGAACAAAGATTAAGGCTAGAAATTAATGAGCGATGTTAGAAATGAAAAAAATGAGTTTAAGTGTACAAACCTATAAATTGATGTTGAGTTTCCCTTCCAATCGCCTTTAGGCCGAGCTCTAATGGACAGTTTATGAAAATGAAAGAATCACGTTTTTGGTCTGTTTTTAATCACTGGGCATCAAGCCTTCTTCGCGTTCGTGAAGCCTACCGTGTTCGCGATGTGCAGAATCCCAAGTGGCCTTCGCTTTCGCGAAGGCTGTCCTCCTGGACTTCGCGTTCGTGAGCCAGGGCTCGTGTTCGTGTCCCCTTGGACTTCGCTGTCCCCCTGGAGTTCCTTTCCGAACCTCTCAAAAATCCAAATCGATGATGCACGCAAGTCATAATACAGTGTGTGAAGCTACTCGTGACGTCAAACTGCCGAGCCGAATGCAATTGCTCAAAACGACCAGTCGGATCGTTACGTATTCCACCAAATACTTCTTATAATAGGTGATAAGTTGAACATTCCTAGGTTGAAAAGTTATATGTCTTGTATATATAGATCAAATATTTTTTTTCTTAAACACCGTTAACGAAATTCATGATTTCTCCATTGTTTGCGATCTTCCACGAAATTATCAAACAATTTAAATTTTTATTAAAATTAAAACCATGATATCGTAATTTTGATTCGCCTCATGATATGTTAGGCCACACCCTTAAATGCAATACAGATCGATCTTTCTTGACAATGATGTGGTGGATAGTCTTGTCCATTTATCTCTTTATGTACCTAAAAAAATCCAAAAAAGTTTGTAAGATCTACATACTCCCAACAATCACATGCTTCAAATGAAAAAGGCCAAATTTCAGTTCTTTGAACCTTACAACGTGATCCATCAAATCTCAGAACGTATTTCCAAGAAGTACAAAGTGTACAGCTCAACCTTTTCTTTTTACCTATCTTTTTGTTTGAATATGGAGGTGTTTAATGAGGAAGGTGAAATTTATGAGCTCATTGTTTCAAAGAGAGGAATTAGGTATTTATAGAAAAAAAAGTGGGGTTCGCATTACTTTGTGCGTGAAATTTGAACTGTCTTCCAACTTGTGAGAGCTAGCTGTCCACCAAAATTAAAGCCTAGAGTCATACTTAATTTATTGGTTCCTTTATTCTGTAAATCTTTGATTATCTAGAAGCTAGGTGTGTCTATAGACTAATTCACTGGCTCGATGAATTCAGATTTACGTCCGAATTGGTGGAATAAGATTTTCACTAAAGAAATATTCAAAAGATAAAAAAGTAAACACGTGAAGAAGCTAAGGGGATTCAACATCTAATATAATAAATAGTGTAATTTTCGGCAAAGGGGTTCTAAATCCCCTTCCGTCCATTTAGCTCCGCCCCTGCATCAGATAGATTCACTATGGGAATAAAGTGCTCCCTACTAATAATTTCTTCATTCATATGACTCGAAACTTAAACTTCTAACTAAGAATGAAGGTATCTGAACCATTCCGCCACATCTTTTAGGTGAACCTTCATTTTATATTACAAGTATACCAAAACTTTCCAGCTAAGATGTTAAAAGAAGGTGTTCTTTTGAGTAATGTTTGGTTTGGCAATTTACTCAGATGATTCCTTGTTGGTTTGTATATGGCCTTGGGGATGGAGATGGAGATGGTCCTTCCACTACAAAATAATTAGTAATTAAAATTAGTAAACTTGGCTTAAATTATGAGTAAATTTCACAAATGATCATATAACTATCATTTTTTTCCACTAAAATTATATAATTTTATTTTCTCACGCAAGAATCATAAAACTTTTACTAACTCACACAAAAATCATAGTAACCGAAAATTGCAATTTTTCACCAGTATTTTCTTATCCCATGATTTTTTATTTTATTTTATTTTCAGTCTAATAAGTAATAAGCCAACTAAATTAGGAAGGCCCAATCCGGCCCAATCCACCCGACCCAAAACCTATATATAAGAATTAAAATAACACTAAAGTGAATCATTCAAAACACGATACGTCCATCTTTTATTTTTAGTTCAAGATTTTCATTCAAATTGATAGCATTTTTTGCTTCAACTACTCTCTAATTATTATTTTTTTTTATCAGAATCTCTTGCATTCCGAACTAAGTTTTCTGTGGGGCAAATTCAATTTTAGTATTATTCTAATTTATGTATATAGTTATTGGGCAGGTTGGGTTAGGTCATTCCTATTTTAAGGAAGGACAAATACAAAAATAACTGGTATCGAAATCCGAAAATAATCGCATTCGCTAGAAAAAAATATATTTGAAAGCGGCTAAACATATGTATTTCTCCTATTTTAATTGAGTTATTATTAATTAGACTAAGAATAAAAAATAAATAATAAAAACGTGGAATAAGAAAATACTACATGAAAATTGTGTTTTCCAGTCACTTTGATTTTTGTGTGAGTTAGTGAAAATTTTATGATTTTTGTGTGAGAAAACAAAACTATATGACTTTGGTGAAAAAAAATCATAGTTATATGACCATTTATAAAATTTAACCCTTAAATTATACATGTAAAAACGTTCACACCTTGTCCATTTCACACTCAATATAATACTCCTATATATTATTTTGAATAAAAAGGTAAATAGGAAATGTACTTTGAGCCCTTCTAGACAGTATAAATAAAAGCGTAATAAAGGCCTGAAAAATAAGAAATGTCTTAATATTGATGCATGACAACTCTAAATATGTTTCTCCCATTTGGGTGGTATATATATAAATATATAAACAAAGAACAAATCTAAAGTCTGTGCCGCCATTACCTAATTGAAAATGACTAAGCATAAAATGACAATAAAAATTCTTTATTTGTTCAATAGAAAAGCACAATAATTGGAACCTACAGTCTTCTGACTCTATAAGAAAATGTAAAAACTACAAAAGTCCCCTTAAAAAAGCTAAAATAGACCCTTATTCTAGTCTTTGTTAAATATCTCATTCACATTTACATGCTGAATATATATTTAATTATTTAAGCATTATGCAATATAATTTTTTTATACTATTAATATTGTTTAATCAGTAATAAATTAATTACAATTTTAAACAAATTGTTATTATAAATATGCTGAATTATCTTATGATCTTTGTGAAAATATTTTTTGTACAGTTAGTTCATATAAATTAAATAATCAAAGGAAAGATCAATAAGATAGACACAATGAATTCATATGCTAATAATTGGTGGGTTTCTATATAATTGGTTCCCTTTGAACGTGTTCACTTAACTTTTTTCACTTGAAATCCTATTCCCCCTCAATTATTTACACCACCTGGCTGGCTTTGATTATGACACATACGTAACCAAATGTTATTTTAACTGATACTACTAATTATTTGCATCAATTTATTTAATTTCGTAACCTTCTAGTAGGTGAAGTCTAGTTTCCATGAAAGATACGGCAACAGGCATCTTAATTCCCAAAATTAATTACAATTTGATTAATTAATTTTTATTAAGTTCTTTAATCTTTTTATATTTGTTCCCTTTGCAGTGACATTTCCACCCATTTTCATATGAATTGTTACAAATATAAATTAAATAAATAAAAAGACAATCATGTGCACTAATTTCTCGTTGTGTGTGGGATCCCGGGGAAGGGCCAGACTATAAGAGTCTATTGTACGCAGTCTTACCCTACATTTCTGCAAGAGGATGTTTTCACGGCTCGAACATGTGACGTCTTGGCCACATGGTAACAACTTTATCAGTTACCGTGCATTTCTACAAGAGGATGTTTCCGCGGCTCGAACTTGTGACCTCCTGGTCACATGACAACAACTTTACCAGTTACCTTGTATTTCTACAAGAGACTCCTGATCACATCGCAATAACTTTACCAGTTAAGCCAATACTCCATTCGAATTGTTACAAATATAAAGTATCAAAAGTGAAGAATAAACATCTTTTTAAAATAAAAATGGATAAATGTTTATTCTCAATTTTTCTACAAAAACAAATTTAAAGAATTCATTAACTTGATCATTATCCAATGATAATGTGAAACTGACATTACTTTCTGGTGTGTACACAAACACTATGGCCTATTTCATATGATTCTTCGACCTGTCCTGATATCATGTGTAATAATCATATTATATGTACAAATATTAAAATAACAAGTGGCAACTAAGAAGGCCAATAATATTAGAAGCTGATAAACATGAGGTCAAATTCTGATGTTTCAAAATGTTCTCATAATTGTAGGTAGTTATGCCTTAGTTGCAATATTATATTTTGGCTGGACATGACCAATAATGCAAGCTTCCAAGATACAGTAAATAATATTTTAAATAGTTCCTACGATCCACATAAATAACATGAATGATTGTCACATTAAGATCCCTGCACATAGGCTCCATAATACATTTCTTGCTTATCTTGTTAAAAATGATAAAATTAAAATACTTTATCTATTTCTTTCGATATATGTAACGACGCCTCTCATATTCGTACCTAATTTTTGTTCTTGATCCAAACACGGAGATTAAGGGTGGCAATTCAACCACAAACCCATTCAATCCGTCTAACACGCTCAAAGTTGATCGCTTATTAACCCGCCTATTGTTGAACCCAGTCCATCTCAGCTCATTTAAAAGAGGCATTTGCATCTATACTCGCTTTTTGTGTCACGTTTTAACTTGTGCCCGTTTTGCAAAAAAATTACAAGTGTACCCGCTTTTTCGCATAACTTCAGCATACGGGGCTGAAGTAGCAAAGGCAATCACGCAAAACTTCAGCATTCTAGTAGACGGGCCTGAAGTAGCAAGTGTGCTGAAGTTTTTGTTTGTAATTGATAAACTTAAGCATAGTAGCTGAAATTTTGTTCTCTATTTGCTGAAGTTTTTGTTTAATTTGTGCACGTCTTAACGCAAAACTTTTGTTTGTAATTGCTGAAGTTTTTGTTTTGTAATTTGTAACTGGCGGAAATTTTTATTTTGTAACTGGCGAACTTCAGCTCTAGAGCTGAAGTAGCTGAAGTTTTGTTATCTATTTGCTGAAATTTTTGTTTAACTTGTGCACGTCTTAACGCAAAGCTTTTTTTTGTAATTGTTGAAATTTTTATTTTTGTAACTGGCGAACTTCATCTCTAGAGCTGAAGTTTTTGTTTTGTAACTGGCAAACTTCAGCTCTGATAAACATATTTATGGCAATCATCCCATGAACTGAAATTCCATAGCAGCCCAACAACAGCAGAAGAAAGAAGAAGAAGAAGAAGACGAAGAAGAAGAAGAAGAAGAAGAAGACGAAGGAGGAGAAGGAGGAGGAGAAAGGGGGCTGAAGTTATTTAAAAAGTGGGTACAAGTTAAAGGTTTTAATAAAAATGGGTATAGGTTAAATGTGGACGACCAAATAAGGTGCCCTGTGCAATTTTGACCATTTAAAGTTAGATGATTTTTAGCCTAAATTGATCCATGAGCAACTTTGCTAAAATATTTTTAAAATAATTTTTTTTTTGTTTGACACATGTTATTTATGACCATAACAAAAGAAAAATAGTTTTATTTGAATATTAAACAATTCATAAGAAAATAACACAAATTAATTAAAGCTTGGAAAGTGTTTGACGTGTTGGGCTATGACTTAAATTTTAACTCATCTTAACCGGTCTATCTCAGCCCAAGTAACTTTTGGGTGGTCATTGACCCGCCCATTTATTAATTTACCGCATTTTGACCCTCCAAAATCAGTCCAACCCGCCCATTTGATACTCCAACAGAGGTATTTTTGTTGATCCGATGGCTAGACTGAAATCCAGAAATCCAGATATTTATGTAGTTTATTATAAAAATGATAATTTTGTACCAAATTAATATATGTGCAGGACTATGGTTTGCGATGATATAATAAATGTTATTGCTGAAGGTACTGTTGGGTATTTGTGATAGTTTTTAGAACTTGTGAGTATAAGTCATGTTTCATGTTTTTCAACGAAAAAGTAAAATATTTTTTGAAAACACATGTCCAAACACATTTTCATCTTCAAACCAAACTTCACCTAAATTAAAATTTTCAAAATAAATTTAGGAATCAAGAGTCAAACCTAGCTTACCATCTACTTGGCAAGCTCTAAATTTTCAGCCAATTTAAATGCTTTGAACTAGATCTGTCTACTTCAAGCACCAAATGTAAAGAAATCCAACTACAAGTTAAAAGTACAAAAAGTAACTAGCTAATTTGACTATCAAAACCCTATAAGAAGAGTTAGAAAAGTGGTTAAATGATTTTATTTTAAGGCATTTTGCCTTGCCCAACATAGCGAAAAGCCAAATAGTATATGTCTTTTTTTTTTTTCCCCTTTTCCTTTTGGTTTTGACCAATGGTAATGGTGTTTTTGGTATTGTTTTGTAAACAAATAACAATTTGTAGCTTATGTTTGTTTCTTTATTAGTGCTAGTCATATTTTACTTTTACTGAGATTGGAAACTTTAACAAAAAGCCCTGATAAAGACATCAAATGGGCTATTTTAAATTAGTCCATTAACAATTGTTTTAATTTTAATAAGAAAAATTTATGCGACACATCAAATATATACATTGTATTTATTATTCGTCGCTATATATTTTTCAAAGAATTACCATCTGCAGCTATATTTGAATTTTAGGCAAATTCACATATAGTACTGAAACAAAAGATCAGTTGTTTTGAACTAAAACAAGAGAGCAACAAGCTCTCGTAGCTCATTTGGTTAGAGCACCTACTTAGTAAGTAGATTTCTTGAGTTCAACTCCCAATAAAAGCATTTTATTTTTCGTATTTCTGTATTTTTTCTTAGTTGTATTTGTTGTTAACGAGCACAAAATACAACACGAAATTGATGTTCGCAAGCCAAAGATAGTATAATATAATTACTGTCTCCACAGGGATTGAATTTAAACAATGTTCAAGTAATTTTAGCTTAATTGCTACTCAAGATGATTATCACTTTGGTCGGAATGATTATGAACTAAAACTAACTATTAAAACTAAAGTAATTAACAATTGATCACAGAAAGACAAGAGTTGAGCAACACCGAAATAATCAATGGGAGAAATAAGGGTCATGACAAGATAAGTGCAAGATAGATATTCAAGATCCAACTCTAGTTCAATTTACTCTAATGTTCTAATAATTCTCATGAATTAACTCGATAATTAGTTCAATCGTATAGCCAAGACTCCTCTCTCGACTAAATCTTAACTCTACGAGGTGAACTAATATAAAACACTGTGAAGATATGCAAGAAAACATTAATGGACTAGTCTTTAGGAAAACATCTCTCGAATATTCTACTAACTTGATTTAATCAACAATTCACAAGCTCTTTTGATTAAGTACTTAAAAGAATCACTGAATTAAACCAACAAAATAATGCAAGATAAATTACTAAAATTATTCCTTTTTCGATTAAATAATTTTGTGAACGAAATAACGATAAATTCAAAGCTCCATAAACGAATTCATACAAGGAACTAGAGTTAAAATTCATAAATATCTATCAAAATATCATGAATTCAATCTATACTCGGGTGTTGAGTTGAAGAAAGAATGATGAATCCTTGTGCTTTGAGTCTTCAATGCTCTTCCTATCTTCCATAGGTTAAAAGTCCCTTAAAAAAATATATTTTTGGTGTATTTATACCATGTAGAAGTGGGTCCGGACGAAACTACCCATTCCAAGCCGAAGTGAGAAATTACTCTAAGGAAAATACACAAACGTGGCGCGCCTCGCGGCGCCCCATGCACTGCTGCGCCAGTCGCTCTGCAGGAATTTTGCACTATCACCTTGTGCCTCGCGGTGCGATAGTGCATTTTTCTCAAAGTAATCTTTTTCTCACTTTTGGACATCTAGACTTGATTTTCGACCCCCGAACATGATCCCTAATTAATTTCTTTGACTTCTACTCAGACTTCAAAGCTCCAAATCATCCATTTTAGCTCCAAACTTGCTTCTTTACTCGAAATCATATCCTACACAACACGACACATGTAACAAGTACAAAGTTCTAATAATTTGGCTCAAATACAATCAAAGTGTAGTAATTAGAGTGCGAAATATAGTTAAAAGCATGAGTTCCTAGCTTATCGTCACTTGTCTGAATGAATACTCGATACAAGTTGTATCTTTTGTATACACCCATGTATTTCGCTGTTGATACAGGTTGTATTCATTCGTACGAAAATATAGTTGATACAGTTTTTATTCATTGCATGGACGAATATAATTGATACAAGTTGCATTCGTTGCGTGTCTGAATATAAGTGATACAAGCTAGTAACTGTAACTATAATGGCAATTAGACAAATTATAATAACATATGGTAAATAAATTTTAAACTGTAGTGCTTTTTGAAAGTTCCCCTTTTAATAATGATTGTACACACCTTAAATATTCTATCATATACTTATTATTTTCACTAGCATAAGTATTTCGTATTTTTGTCCACTAAAACTTAATTATGTAGGAAGAAATCACATAGATATTCACCGACGGAATTGGTAAAATATGTGTTGGAAAATCCGTTTTCATTAGCAACAAGAAGAACCAACTTCAAGCAACCGGTGCTTATAGCTTCAAAAAAGACTATTACTTAGAGCCTATTTGCCCAAGCTTCTAGGAGCCAAAAATACTTTTTTTCCCAAAAAAATATTTTTTTTAAAATCTAAACTGTTTGACCAAAACAGAGAAGTGCTTTTAGTCAGCAACAGAAGCAATTTTTTCTGCTTTTGGGAAGAAAGAGAAAATTCTAGCTTCTTCCAAAAAGCAGAAGCAGAAAATTAATTTATTCAAGACAAAACTATCCTCACTATATATTTATATTTTCCAAATTATCCCTTATCGATTTAAGTTTTTATTTCTTCTAGCTTTTACCATTTTTTTAAATTTAAAGATATCATATACATGAATCATATTCTAACTTTCCAAATTCTTTAATGACTTTTCTTGTTTTTGATTTTTTCTTTGTGTAATGTCTTATAACTTTTCAAATTATCTTCTTCTTTTTCCACACTAAAGCAAATTATCTACATCCTTCTTTGGATTATCAATTCTCTTCTTTCAAATAATCATTTATAATTTCACTCTTATATGCTATTAATTCCCGAATCATCTTGTTACAACTACCATAGCTATACAAAATTTCATCCGACGACATTCGTCTGCCAATAAGGATGTGATGACCCAAAAGGTCATCTTATGTTTTAGAACTCAATTCTGAGCTCTTTAGCCTTGTAAATCTCATTTTACCCTCCTCGGTTTGCATGTGCAATCCAGACGTGTTTCCGGAAAAAAAAGATTTTATGTTAAAAATTGAGAAATAATAATTTTTGGCCTTAAAAGTTGATTTTAGTTGACTTTGGTCAATATTTTGATTAAACGGACCCGGACCCGTATTTTGATGGACCCGCTGGGTCCGTGGTGAAATATGTGACCTGGGCGTATGTCCGGAATCGAATTCCGAGGTCCCTAACTCGAGATATGAATTTTTGTTGAAAATTGAAAGACTGAAAATCTAATGATTTTAAGAAATTGGTTAATGTTTGATCTTGTTGGTAACGAGTCCGTATTTTAGTTCCGGAGTTTAGTACATGATTATCTTTGAAATTTGGTGATAAACTGAACTGATTTGACGTGATTCAGACTCCACTAGTGAAAATAGAAATGTTAAAGTGTTCTTGAGAATTTCATACGATTTGGTGCTAAATCCATAGTTCTAGGTGTTATTTTGGCAATTTGATCGCATGAGCAAGTCCGTATGATGTTTTTACACTTGTGTGCATATTTCGTTTGGAGCCCCGAGGGCTCGGGTGAGTTTTGGATAAGCTACGGGTAGTTTGACACTTATAAATCTGGTGTGTTTTGCTACTATTGGTGTGCTGATACTTTGTGCTTCACGATCGCGAAGTCGCTCACGTGATCGCGGAGGGGAAATGGTGTTGGGGAGGAATTTACTCTAGGCGAACGCGAAGACTGGGTCACGAACGCAGAGCAATGTGGGTCTAACCTTTCGCGAACGCGGCCAGCTCGACGCGAACGCGATGGCTTAGGGACCTGGGTGAGGGGTCCGTTGTTCTTCTATGCGAACACGATCATTGGGTCGCGAACGCGAAGGCCAGGGGGAGCAGCCTTTCGCGAACGCGTAATGAGACTCGCGAACACGTAGGCCTTTAGGTCGCTTTCTTTCGCGATCGCGGCAGGTCCTTCGCGAACACGAAGAAGGCCCCCAGTGAATTAAAAACATAACTAAAACGGGATTCTTCCCAAATTTCAAATCTCTTTCATTAGAACTTGACCTAGGGGATTTTTAAAGGGGGAATTCAACACCAAATAATAGGTTTGTACTCTTTTACTCGTTTCCTTTAATTTCCATCGTCACCCATTAAATTCCTAGTCCTAAATCTTGTTCTTTCATGATAGGAATTAGAGATTTTGGGAGAATGGGGG
>ML399269.1:55420-88374 GCA_005239525.1 Nicotiana knightiana | reverse complement strand
TACCCAACGAGACAAGTGATACGAGCAGAATCGAAAGAGATAAAAAAGAGTCATCCAAATACAAAGCCTAATGCAAAAATGCAAAAAAAACCTTCGAACATGTTCAGGTTGAAAGGCAAAATATTAGTCACAAGGAAGAAATGTACATCTTTATACTTATTCAAAACTGTTGTAACAAAAACAGTTAGGGGTAAAAGATCATCATCAGTGTACTTATTAAAAAACTGTTATGATTAAAAACAATTACGAAAACTTTGTACTCATATAGAAACTGTTATCAAATAAAACAGTTACGAATAGAAACCCCAAACTTTATAAAAACTATTACTAGTGAAAAACAGTTGTTCCCTTGTATCAATATCGAAAAATTGTTACCTATGAAAAACTGTTACGAAATACAAGTGTATATCAAATATGTTAAACAAAAACAGTTGCAACATGAATTTTAGACAATAACCAAACACACGTAAAATGTCGTGGAAGTTCAAACAAAAAAAAACCTTCCTTGGAAACATCCTTAAACATGTGTAAGATTCCTATCACTCTATTGCATTATCATGAAGGTGAGACGTCTTCTTCATGACAATCATAAAAGGCCCTCTTTCATAAATGAAGCCTACTACCAAAAGGCTCACAAACACCGTACCTACTATGAAAAGGTACGAGTGATTACAGCATCCTCATGCAAAAATTCAGAGGTAAAAACAAAAACCTCGAAAAATAAAGCATGCAAAAGGCTTAAAGAGTGAAACAAAAACTCAACAAAAAGCAAAAGCCATACTAGCATTAATATATTAAAACAACTAAGCAAAAACTAAGTATTAACTTATACTTAGCCATATAGAATTTTTATATATTGAGGTGCCCCTAAGTTGTCATTTGGGGACTTTAAATAGATCAAAATTTACCCTCGATGGGACTGGGGGTAACCACCAATTGAGACAAAGAAAAAAAAAGGGGTAAACCAACTAAAGTTCTTCAGGAGGGGGGTTGACTTCACTGGCAGAAGGAGCGAGAGCAACTAGGGATGAAGAGGCACGAGCAGCTGGAGTCTCACCATCAGGTGAAGAGAGGTTATGACCTTGTTGAGCCTTCTCCATGGCTTCCTTAGTTTTAGCTATTTCAGCACTAAGGTCAAAACCCTCTTGACTCATTTCCGTCAATGTGTCAAGGTGAGAATTCATATACGCCCAGCTCACATTAACAACAACCACCTCTTCAAGATCTTCATAATCCCTTGCCCATACTTGAAGCTTAGCTCTCAATCCGTCCTTCTCCGCTTCAGCAGCTTCATCGACGGCCCTTAACAGTACAATCGACTCCTCCAGAGTTTGAACTTTATCTAAAGTCTTACGAAGGTCCTCTTGAGTACGAGTGAGTGATTGCACGAGGTTGCCTGAGTATTCATCCTTCTGCCCCAACAAGTTTTTCAAGTCTCTAATCTCCTCTAAGGCGCGAGACAGCTGCTCAGCAAATGAGGACTCCAGAACACTCTTGTCTTTATCATCCTGATTGGAAGAAGCCTTCTCTACTGCTAGTTCTGCCGCCATGAGCCTCATCTGCCGCTTCAAGGTACTCCTTTCCTCTTCTAAGGCATCCATGTCAATCCTTAGGCTATCATACTGTGCTTTTCAATTATTAGCACCAGCCTGCAACTCTTTTGTCTCCTGATCCGTATTTGAGATCCTCTTTATAAGCTCTATGCCTATAAGATTAATCCACAAGAAATAAACCAATCAAATATGATAAATTTCATATACAAAAATGAAAGAGGATAACCTGCATCATACCTTCAAAGAGGTATGCACAACTTCATTGGACCATGTAAGAGCACTATGGCTGGCTAGCTTGGATTTCTCAGTGGGACCTATCAAAGTCTTGATCCACACTTCGGGCTCACCCGTTTTCTTGAAAAGATTCCCCTCAGCTGGAACCTCTATTACCACCTACCTCATCTCTCTGCTGGAAGACCCTACTTCCCTAGTAGAAGGCATGGAAGCAGGCAGAGATGAAGCAACAATAGGCACAGAGGGTTGAGGAGCTGGAGAATCCACTGGCAACGCAGTAGGCACGGAGGATTGAAGAGTCGAGGAAGCCATGGGCAAAGCAACAGTAGAAGCCGTAATAGCCAAAGGAGAAGATGAGACAACTTCTCTTAAAGAAGCAGGAAAGACAACAACCAAAGGGACATCGTCAGGAGCAAGGTCAAAACCTTCATGGAACAGGTAATCCACAGACTTAAGAATGGGGTAATGTGAAACATCTTCAAAGGTAGAGGGATCAACCACAGACATGGAAGGCAAGGTCATGGGTGTAAACTCATCATATGAAACCACCTGCCTTCTCTGTGGCCTGTGTACTAAAGCACCCTCTTCTTCTTCTTCTACGGAATGAGACTCACCAATATTCCTCTTCGAGGAAGACGAACCAACAATAATCTCTTGGGCCTGAGCCAAAGACATCTTCGGGATAGATGAAGAAGACACCCCACAAGCAGAGAACCCTATCAAAATGGAAAAGGTTAAGCGAGAAAGAAAGAAGAGACTCGAGTAAGGAAAGAAGCAAGAACAAAAGCTTCACTTACCGTGGGTATTTACATGCCAACCATACCTCCCACCGAGGTACTTCCAAGATCTCTCTTCTAAAGGAGCAACGGACAACAATTTTTCTACCCAATCACAGATACCAGAGACATTCTCAACAGTATCTATGATTGCTGAAGAAGAAAAAATAGATACGGTGTTAGTAAAACATCTCAAGTCAGAACGAGGAAAAGCAAATAGATGTGAGCTAAAGCATACTCACGTGCACGATTCCACTTCTCACGGAAGGGAAGATTTTCTTCACCCACTAAACCAACAGTGTGTACAACAACATACCGGAGTTACCAACCCCTATCCTTATCATCTCCAGGGGTTACCAGCACTCTTTTGCTCCTAGCAGTCAGAGTAAAAACCCCTTCACGAAACAAGGTAGGAAAGCAGAGATGAATAAGATGGTTGAAAGTAAAAGGAACCGAGGCTAAAGAGGCTAAACTCCTAAGATATACGACAACTCGCACCACAAGCGGACCAACATGTCCTAAGCAGAAATTGAAGAAACGACAGAATTCAATTATGACTGGGTCAATGGGAGGTCTAAACCCTAGAGTAAAAGAGTACGTATAAACAAAAGAATATTTTGTCTTGTAAGATGCTATTCTTTGATTACTATGTGGAATGTAGACAGGGAAATCAAGCCTCCAATAACACTCCCTATGAACAAGGAAAATCTGACCCTCAGTTATAAGGGTTGGATACCTTTCGACACTCTCAAGGGAAGAAGATTGGTCTACAAGAACTTGATTATCTCTAGCAAAGACAAACTCAGTAGGAACAATTTCATCAACTTCAGGTTCACGAAGGCGTTCACCTCTACCTCTAGACAAAGATCGAGAAGCCTTAAACCTCGAAAAAACTAGAGACCTAGCGGAAGGAGGAGGAACTATCTGGGAAGAAGAGGAGCCTCTCGAAGGAGTGGATCCTAGACTCCTAAGTCTACCACCCCTCCGAATCCTAGTTGGAGCAGAAGATGGCGTTAAATTTTCAATATCTATTACTCCCTGAAGTTGATTTGAAGAAGACATGTTTACAAAGGCAAGAAGAAAGTTTTTTACAAAAGACAAAGTTATAGAGTGTTTCGTGGAAGCAAAGAAAAGAAGAAAGGTATTTATACTTGAGGACAACCGTCAAACATGGAAAAAAAGAAAAATAATGATGAAAAGTCATAATTGAAGATGTCACTTTGGGACTGACACAACCACAAAAATCCCTAAAAAGTGCCGAGTAAATGCAGAACCAATCCGAGAAGGACACTTGGTATGAACATTAAATGGAAGTGACGAACGACACCTATGGCTCAGAGAAGGATACAATGTTTCGAGGTAAAGCGGCGGCAAAATATTCCCGCCATAAATAAGTATCCATTTACCATATATTAATCGATAAATATATGGTAAGTGGGGGGACTATCTGTATTGGTAAAAAAAGAGTTTCACATGTAAGCCTGCTCTTGACAACTCAGCCAGTTATGTGGACACAGGAGAACCCGACAGCTGGATGTGATTCTTTGAATAGATACGGTACAAAGAGGCACAATTCAATAAACCCTCGAGCTCATCAGCCACAGGAACTCAACCTGATCAAGACAGGGAAGAGACACGGTCAAAATGAATCTGGACAAAGCTACGGGCAGATTCAAGAGCCCACAATTGATTACTCGTACGTTATGTAACCGTACCCCAATTACCGTTATCCTTTGTAACGCCCCATTAATTGTCATAATTAGTCATTAATGTGCAATCATAGCAAGAGTTGTGTATTATATCAAGGAATCTCCTACATAACGGAGGGGAGTACATCTTGTAAAGGCATCTGATTCTCGAATACAATCTACTTTGCTTTTCTATATTTTTGCAATATTGTTTATTACTCTTTTTTCTCTATTTCTTTTATTATCAGTAACCCGTGTTTATCCTAGAAATAGATTTAGTAAAAGGATCTGATTCTTTGGTTAAACACAGTTGTTCAGCGCTTGAAGCACCTCGAGTCCCCATCCTTTTTTCTTTTTGTTGTGCAACTTCATTGAGACAACTTTATACTTATTTCAGACCTTTATGAGTATTACTTTAGAAGCTTATGAACTTGTGATACCAGATTCAGGGAATTGTAATAGACAATTGGCTGTTTAATTTCCGCATTTGTACTTAGAACATATCTTTTATTTTAGTTCGTTATCAATGTTACTGTTTAAACTGTTAAAAAGAATAAAATCTTCTAACATTGTCTTGCCTAGCAAGTGAACTGTTAGGCACCATCACGATCCCGATGGATCGTGACAAGTTGGTATCAGAGCGCTAGGTTACATAGTCTCACGAGTCACGAGCAAACATAGTATAGTATGGAGGATCGGTACGGAGACGTGTGTACTTATCTCCCAGAGGCTATAAAGTTCGGAACAAATTTCACTTTTATTCAACTCTAGCGTGCGATTTTATTTTCTCAATACTGATTGAACTCTCTTATTCTTATTCTCTCGCAGATGGCGAGAACACTTACCGCTTCTTTAGCTGGACAACAGTTAGAGCCTCAAACAGTAGCTCCTACGAAGGGCAGAGCTCAGCCTAGAGCCCGAGCAGCAGCCCCAGCTGTGGAGCCTCAGGTAGAGTTCGATGAGGAGGTTCCAGCTCAAACAATTCCTGCCGGACCAACTCAGGTCCTGGACGGGTTTATTACCACCCTAGTGATTTAGGATGCTTTGATCCGATTGGTGGGCCTTATGGAGAGTGTAGCCCATACTGGCGCATTCCCCATGGAACCAACGGTATCTCAAGATGGAGGAGGAGCCCAGACTCCTACTACTCACACTCCGGAGCAGATGGCTCCCCAGTTTCAGACTCCAGCAGCTCATCCAGTCGGAGTAGTTCAGCTAGTTGATGCGGCACAGCCCGGTGATGGGCTAGCTATGTCTTCTAAGTCTTTGTGGAGATTGGATAGGTTTACCAAGCTCTTTCTGGTCTATTTTAGTGGTGCTACTTCAGAGGATCCCCATGAGTATCTTGATAGTTGTCATGAGATTCTTCAGAACATGGGTATATTGGAGACCAATGGGGTCGACTTTGATGCTTTTCAGATGACTGGTCCCGCTAAGAAATGGTGGAGGGATTATTTGTTGACCAGACCAACTGGGTCACCTGCTCTTACTTGGGACCAGTACTCACATCTCTTCTTAGAGAAGTTTCTGCCTATCACCTTGAGAGAGGAGAGCCGCTGTCAATTCGAGCGTCTCCAGCAGGGCAGCATGACTGTTACTCAATATGAGACCCGTTTTGTGGATTTTCCCCGTCATGATATTCTTTTGCTTCCCACAGAGAGAGAGAGAGAGGGAGAGATAGAGAGAGGGTGAGGAGGTTTATTGAGGGACTTTCTCAGCCTATTAGATTGCAGATGGCTAAGGAGACAGGGAGCGAGATTTCTTTCCAGGATGCGACCAATATCGCCAAAGAAGTCGAGATGGTTCTTGAACAGGGAGGTCAAGGGTCGGATAAGATACCTTGTCGTTCCTGTGGGTTCAGTGGCGCGTCATCTGGAGGCAAGGGTATGTTTCCTATAGGCTATCCTCCCAGGCCGTTTCATTCAGCGCTTCAGGCATTCCACAGTGCTTTAGCGAGTCGTGGTTCTTATATACCTCCTTTTGGGCAGCCAACCTATAGTGCACCACCAGCTCCTATCAGAGCACCTCCTCTTCATAGTTATTATCGTGGTCAGCCGGCTCGTCCAGATTAGTCTCAGTGTCCACAGCCACAGTATCAGGATGGACGTTTCAAGTGTGGTGATTATGGGCATATCCGGAGGACCTGTCCAAGATTATTGAGTGTTCCTCCACAACATCAGGGTTCTCATGCCATGGTTCCGGCACCAGTTGTTGCACCGCCTGATCAGCTAGCCTGAGGCAGGGGTCACCTCTGGCCAGACTGTTAGAGGTGGAGGTCAGGCTGTTAGAGGTGGAGGCCTGCCAGCTAGGGGCCATCCTAGGGAGATGGTTCAGGGTGGTGGGGCCCAGCCCGATGTTATGCTTTTCCAGCCAGACCTAAGGCTGAGTCATCTGATACTGTCATTATAGGTACTATTTCAGTTTGCAGTAGAGATGCGGAAAATCCATCGCACCTGCGGAAATGGGCTAGGCCACTAAGGGCCGCACCTGCCGAACCGCTTCTGCGAAGATTGTGTAGCACCTGCGGAATTGGGCTGGCTGGGGCTGGACCGCACCTGCGGCTGGGGATCTGCACCTGCGGTCTCGCACCTGCGGCCCAAGGCTCACATGTGCGGGCACACCAGAACTAGTGCACCTGCAGTGATTCTTCAACTCTAAACACCCCGAACCTACCCGAAACTCACCCGGGCCCTTGGGGATCCAAACCAAACATGTACACAACGTCAAAAACATCCTACGGACTTAATCGTGCGATTAAATAACCAAATTAACATCTTATTCAACGAATTTAGCATTAAAATCCAAGAAAAATTCCAAAACTTCCGAAGTATCAAATTTCAAAACTACGGGTCCGAATCACGTCAAATGACCTTCGTTTCATACCAAATCTCACAGACACAACTCAAATATCATATTGAACCTGTACCGGGCTCTGGAACCAAAATACGGGCCCGATACCATAAATTTCAAATATAACCAAATTTCCAAAAATCTTATATTTGTAGTAAATCAATTTCTTTCAAAAATTTATTTCTCGGGCTTGGGACCTCAGAATTCGATTTCGGGAATACGCCCAAGTCCCATATTTTCCTACGGACCCTACGAGACCGTCGAATCACGGATCCGGGTCAGTTTACCCAAAATGCTGACCGAAGTCAACTTAAATTCAATATTAAGGCCAATTTAGCATTTTTCTCAGTTTTTCACATAGAAGCTTCCCGGATATACGCTCGGGCTGTGCATGCAAAACGAGGTGAGATAAAAGGAGGTTTTTAAGGCCTGGAACACAATTTTGACTTATTAAACAAGGGATGACCTTTTGGGTCATCACATTCTCCACCTCTAAAACAACCGTTCGTCCTCGAACGAACATAGAAAAGTACCTGAATCAGGGAAAAAATAGGGATACGGCTCCGCATATCGGACTCGGACTCCCAGGTAGCTGCCTCGGCAGGCTGACCTCTCACTGGACACGAACTGAAGGATAACTCTTCGATCTCAACTGACGAACCTGCCGGTTTAATATGGCTGCCGACTCCTCCTCATAGGTCAAATCCTTGTCCAACTGGACACTGCTGAAATCTAACACATGGGCTGGATCTCCATGGTACTTCCGAAGCATAGAAACATGAAACATTGGATGCACAACTGATAAATTTGGTGGCAATGCAATTCTGTAGGCCACCTCTCCCACTCTGTCAAGAATCTCAAATGGACCAATGAATCTAGGGCTTAGCTTGCCCTTCTTCCCAAATCTCATCACGCCCTTCATGGGCGGCACCCGAAGCAATACCCGCTTTCCAACCATGAATGCCAAATCACAAACTCTGCGGTCGGCATAACTCTTCTGTCTGGACTGAGATGTACGAAGTCTATCCTGGATGATCTTATCCTTATCCAAGGCATCCTGCACTAACTCTGTACCCAACAACCGAGCCTCTCCCGGCTCAAATCACCCAACCGGCGAATGACACCGCCTACCATATAATGCCTCATAAGGAGCCATCTGAATGCTCGACTGATAGCTGTTGTTGTAGGCAAACTCAGATAATGGCAAGAACTGATCCCAAGAGCCTCCAAAGTCAATGACAAAGGCTCGTAGCATATCCTTCAAAATCTGAATAGTATGCTCGGACTGCCCGTCCGTCTGAGGATGAAATGCTGTGCTCAACTCAACCCTGGTGCCCAAATCACGCTTAACTGCCCTCCAGAAATGCGAGGTAAACTTCATACCTCGGTCAGAAATAATAGAAACGGGCACACCATGAAGGCGAACAATCTCCCTAATGTAGATCTCTGCCAATCTCTCCGAAGAATAGGAAACTGCCACAGGAATGAAATGCGCTGACTTGGTCAGCCTATCCACAATGACCCATTCTGCATCGAACTTCCTCTGAGTTCGTGGGAGTCCAACAACGAAATCCATGGTGATACGCTCCCACTTCCACTCAGGAATCTCAATCTGCTACATCAATCCACCAGGTCTCTGATGCTTGTATTTTACCTGCTGACAATTCAAGCACCGAGCTACGTACATATACCACAATATCCTTCTTCATCATCCTTCACCAATAATGATGTCGCAAATCCTGGTACATCTTTGCGGCGCCCGGATGGATAGAATACCGGGAACTATGGGCCTCCTCGAATATCAACTCACGAAGTCCATCCACATTGGGTACACAAATACGACCCTGTATCCGTAAAACTCCATCATCACCAACTGTAACCTGCTTGGCATCACCGTGGTGAACCGTATCCCTAAGAGCGCACAAATGAGGGTCATCATACTGCCGGTCTCGAATACAATCAAATAATGAGGAACGAGAAACTGTATAAGCTAGGACATGGACGGGCTCAGAAACATCCAATCTTATGAACTGATTGGATAAAGCCTGAACATCCAAAGCAAGAGGTCTCTCTCCAACCGGAATATAAGCAAGACTACCCATGCTGGCTGACTTCCTACTCAAAGCATCGGCCACCACATTGGCCTTCCCCGGATGATATAAGATGGTGATATTGTAGTCTTTCAACAGCTCCAATCATCTCATCTGCCTCAAATTCAGCTCCTTCTACTTGAACAAATATTGCAAACTCTTGTGATCCGTGAACACCTCACAAGACACGCCATATAAATAATGCCTCCAAATATTCAGCGCGTGAACAATGGCTGCTAACTCCAAATCATGAACTGGATAATTCTTCTCGTGGATATTTAACTGACACAAAGCATATGCAATGACCTTTCCATCCTTCATCAACACTGCACCAAGTCCAACCCGAGATGTATCACAATACACAGTATATGGACCTGAACCTGTAGGAAAAACCAACACCGGTGCCGTGGTCAAGGCTGCCTTGAGCTTCTGAAAGCTCGCCTCACACTCATCTGACCACCTAAACTGGGCACCCTTCTGAGTCAACCTGGTCATCAGGGCTGCAATAGATGAAAAGCCTTCCACAAACCGACGATAGTAACCTGCTAAGCCTAAGAAACTCTGGATCTCTGTAGTTGACGTGGGTCTAGACCAATCCCTGACTGCTGAAATATTCTTGGGATCCACCTGGATACCCTCTGCTAATACAACATCACCCAGGAATGAAACTGAGCTCAACCAAAACTCACACTTAGAAAACCTAGCATACAACTGACGTTCCTTCAAAGTCTGAAGAACGACTCGAAGATGTTGCTCATGCTCCCCCCAGCTGCGGGAATAAATCAGAATATCATCAATGAAGACAATCACGAAGGAATCCAAATAAGGCCTGAACACTTGGTTCATTAAGTCCATAAAAGCTGCTGGGGCATTTGTCAACCCGAATGACATCACTAAGAACTCATAATGTCCCTACCGAGTACGAAAAGCTGTCTTAGGGATATCATATGCCTTAATCCTCAACTGATGGTAGCCAGATCTCAAATCGATCTTCGAAAATACCTTGGCACCCTAAAGCTGATCGAACAAATCATCAATTCGCGGAAATAGATACTTGTTCTTGATGGTCACCTTGTTCAATTGCCGATAATCTATACACATCCTCATTGACCCATCCTTGTTCTTAACAAACAACACCGGCGCACCCCAAGGCGAGACAGTAGGCTTAATCAAGCAAATCCTGCAACTGTTCTTTCAACTCCTTCAACTCTAGCGGGGCCATACGATATGGCAGAATAGAAATGGGCTGAGTGCCCGGAGCCAAGACAATGAAAAAGTCAATATCCCTGTCGGGTGGCATACCCTGCAGGTCTGCAGGGAACACCTCTCGAAAATCACGGACTATGGGCACAGACTCCATAGAAGGAACCTCGGCACTAGAATCACGAACATAAGCCAAATAGGCCAAACACCCCTTCTCAACCATGCGCCGAGCCTTCATATATGAGATAACCCTGCTGGAAGAATGACCAGGAATCCCCCTCCACTCCAGTCGAGGCAACCCCGGTAATGCTAATGTCACGGTCTTGGCATGAAAATCCAGTATGTCATGATAAGGCGACAAATAACATCAAAATCTACCATATCCAGGAGCAGAAGATCTACGCTGGTCTCAACACCACCAATAACCACAACACATGAACGGTAGACACGATCTACTATAATAGAATCACCCACCGGTAGACACATAGACATGAGTACTCAGAGAATCACGAGGCATAACCAAATAAGGAGCAAAATAAGATGACACATAGGAATATGTTGACCCTGGATCAAATAAAACTGAAGCATCCCTGCTGCAAACTGAAACCATACCTGTGATAACTGCATCGGAGGCCTCGGCCTCAGATCTGGATGGAAAAGCATAACATCGGGGCTGGGCCCCACCAGTTTGAATTACATCCCTGAGACGGCCTCCTATTGGCTGACCTCTACCTCTAGCGGCCTGGCCTCCACCTCTAACACCTCGACCCCCTCCTCTGGCTGGCTGAGCGGGTGGTGGAGCACCTGGTGCGGAAACCATAGCACGAGAACTCTGATGTTGTGAACTCCTAGAGGATCGAGGGCAAAATCTGGCAATGTGCCTCTGATCGCCACAAGTATAACAAGCCCTCGGCTGCTGAGGCTGCTGACCTTGAAACTGACCCTGACGACCTGAGTAACCAACCTGAAAACTCTGAAGCGGCGGTGCACTGATAGGAGCTGATGGTGCACTATAGGGAAACTGATCAGGATACCGCATAAGAGAACCACGACCACCTGGAGCACTGCGAGAAAACTAAAGTGCTGAATGAAACGGCCTAGGAGGATGGCCCCTACCAAAAGAATCCTTGCCTCCAGATGAGGCGCCACTGAACCTACCAAAATGACGGGGCCTCTTGTCAGACCCTTGACCACCCCCCTGCAACAGAACCATCTCAACTCGTCTGGCCTCATTGGTTGCATCCTGGAAAGAAATCTCACTCCCTATCTCCTTGGCCATGTGCAATCTAATCGGCTGAGCTAGTCCCTCAATAAATCTCCTCATCCTTTCTCGCTCGGTGGGAAGTATCATAATAGCATGTCGGGCCAAGGTAACAAATCTAGTCTCGTACTGAGTGACGGTCATAGATCCCTGTTGGAGACGCTCAAACTGCCTCCGTAGATCCTCTCTCTGAGTGATAGGAAGAAACTTCTCCAGAAATAGCTGAGTGAACTGGGCCCAACTCAAGGCCGGTGATCCAACTGGTCTGGCCAAACAATAGTCTCTCCACCAAGTCTTGGCAGGACCTGACAGACGAAAGGTAGCAAAGCCGACCCCATTGGTCTCCACTATCCCCATGTTCCGTAAAACCTCATGGAAGCTATCCAAATAGTCCTGGGGATCCTCTGAAGATGCACCGCTATAAGTAGTAGTGAAAATCTTGGTGAACCTGTCCAACCTCCCCAAAGCATCAGCAAACATAGCTGCCCTATCATCGGTCTGAGCCATAATACCCGACTGAACTACCCCAGCTGGTTGAGCTACTGGAGTCTGAAACGTAGGAGCCAACTGCTCCAGAGTGCGAGTAGCGGGAGTCTAGGCTCCTCCCCCAGCCTGAGAGACAACTAGTGATCCAGGAAGCAAACCTGCCTGAGCGACACTCTCCATGAGGCCCACTAGACGGACCAGAGCATCCTGGAGTACTGGGGTGGAAATGAACCCCTCGGGGACCTGAGTTGGTCCAACCGGGACTGTCTGGGCAGGAACCTCATCAACAAACTCTACCTGAGGCTCCGCCACTGGGGCTGCTGCTCTGGGCTGAGCTCTGCCCCTGCCTCGGCCTTGTCCTTGTCCTCTCATAGGAGATGCAACTGGAGGCTCGGGCTGTTGATCAGTGGATGAAGAAGCACATGTTCTCGCCATCTGCGAGAGAATAGAATAAAAATTCAGTTAGTATTTAGAATTCAAATCGCACGACAGAGAAGAATACATGTGAAGTCATTCCTAAACTCTACAACCTCTGGGGGATAAGCACAGACGTCTCCATACCGATCCCTCAGACTCTACTAAGCTTGTCCGTGAATTTGTGAGACCTAGGCAACCTAGTACTCTGATACCAACTTGTCACGACCCGAATTTCCCATCGTCGGGACCGTGATGGCACCTAACGTTGAACCCGCTAGGCAAGCCAACGTAAATATTCAATTTGTCTTATTCCTTTATTTTTACCAAATAGCATGCAAAAAGACTACACTAACATAGATAGAAGTACAAAATGGAGCAAGGTATATGCTCAATGTATGCCTTTACGGAATTTCACAAAAACCAATCCCAGAACTTTGGAGTCACAAACTCACGAACTGTCTATGAATAATACACATAACGGTCTGAATGAAATAAGTACATCTGTTTCTGAAGTAACTAGAACAGAATACAATAAAAGAAGTAGGAAGGGACACCAAGGCCTGCGGACGCCTGCTGGACTACCTCGGGTCTCCACTGGAATGAAGGCAGCAACCTCGATCTATGGTCCGTATGGTCCTACACCAGGATCTGCAAAAAAGTGCAGAGTGTAGCATCAGTACAACTGACCCCATGTACAGAGTAAGTGCCGAGCTTATCCTCGGCGAAGTAGTGACGAGGCTAGGACACGACAACCCAAGTCAAACTGTGCAGTTTAATAGTATACGGAGAAAAATAATACAACGAGAAATAGACAGTTAAGCATAAGGGAAAAAGAGAACATGCTGAGGGGAGGAAATATCAAATAATGAAAGTAACGAGGTAAGGCACAATTTAGATATCAATTTAAGCAACGGAATAGTAATACGAAAACAAGTGCACGGCATCACCCTTCGTGCTTTTACTCTCGTCCTCACCATCAGAATCAATATATTCGGCACGACATCACCCTTCGTGCTTTTACCTCACAATATTATGGCACGACATTATCCGTCGTGCATTATCTCTCATATCATCGCACGACATCACCGTTCGTGCTTTTACAATCACAATATCCGCACGGCATCACCCTTCGTCCATTATCATTCACTCAAAATGTCACGCACGACATCACCCTTCATGATTTACAATCTTTCTCACCCAAACACATCAAATAATGGCAATCCAACAAAGAACATTAATGAAATAAACAAAAATAAACCATAACATCCCGGCAAGGGAGTCAACAGTAGAATTAATACCATCCCGCCAAGGGAAAACAACTATATCCAATCTCACTTAGTGCATTACTTCACAGGAAAATCTTCAACCGAAACCAATACTCAACACTGTTCAATATTAAGGAATTTCCACCAACATGGATAACTATAAAGTGAAACTCAAGTATTACTTAATGAAAAACCACATAGATCACAATATTCGACTTACGGGCATGCTTGACACCAACGTATAGGTACTCGTCACCTCACCTATATGTTGAACACGATACTTACACATAGCAAATAGGACACACCACATATTCCCTCAAGATAAGGTTAAGCCAAACACTTACCTCAAATTCCACAACCAAACTCAATCATCGATTACCGCTTTCCCTTTTGAATTTGACTCCAATTCACTTGTGTCTAGACATATTCAACTCAATAACATCAATAAATGCCAAACAATTCCATCCCAGCGCTTAATTATAGGTTTTACATCATTCTTCCCCAAAAGTCAAAAATTGACCTCGGGCCCGCTTGGTCAAAACACGAGGTTCGGACCAAAACCCGATCACCCATTCACCCACGATCCCGAATATGTAATTAGTTTCGAAATCCGACCTCAAAACAAGGTCTAAATTCCAATTATTCAAAAATCCCTAACTCTTCCCAAATCCCCAATTTTCTACCATTAAAACCCCAGATTCTTGATAAAAGTTGATGAAAATCATTAGGAAATTGAAGGAAACTAGTTAGGGGTCACTTAACTAAGATTTGGGAAGAAACTCTCATGAGAAAATCGCCCCTGGTCTCCTATTTTGGTGAAAAAATGAAAATGAAATCAGATAAAGCATCTAACTTAAACACAATGCCCGACCCTCGCACCTGCGGTGCCTGGGTCGCACCTGCGGTGCCTGGGTCGCACCTGCGCTTTCGCATGTGCGGAAAATCCATCGCACCTGTGGAAATGGGTTAGGCCACTGAGGGCCGCACCTGCGGAGGTGCATTCGCACCTGCGGAACCGCTTCTGCGAAGATTGTGTAGCACTTGCGGAATTGGGCTGGGTGGGGCTGGACCGCACCTGCGGCTGGGGATCCGCACTTGCGGCCCAAGGCTCGCAGGTGCGGGCACACCAAAACTTGTGCACCAACAATGATTCTTCAACTCTAAACACCCCGGAACCTACCCGAAACTCACGCGAGCCCTCGGGGCTCCAAACCAAACATGTACACAACCTCAAAAACATCCTACGGACTTACTCGTGCGATCAAATCGCCAAATTAATATCTTAAACAATGAATTTAGCATTAAAATCTAAGAAAAATTCCAAAACTTCCAAAGTATCAAATTTCACAACTACGAGTCCGAATCACATCAAATGACCTCTATTTCATACCAAATTTCACAGACACAACTCAAATATCATATTGAACCTGTACGGGGCTCCGAAACCAACATACTGTCCCGATACCATAAATTTCAAATATAACCAAAATTTCAAAAACTCTTATATTTCAGTAAATCAATTTCTTTCAAAAATTCATTTCTTGGGCTTGGGACCTCAGAATTCGATTCTGGGCATACGCCTAAGTCCCATATTTTCCTACAAACCCTCCAGGACCGTCGAATCATGGGTCTGGGTCCGTTTACCCAAAATGCTGACCGAAGTGAACTTAAATTTAATATTAAGGCCAAGTTAGCATTTTTCTCAGTTTTTCACATAGAAGATTCCCAAATATACACCCAGGCTATGCACGTAAAACAAGGTGATATAAAAGGAGATTTTTAAGGCCTCGGAACACAGTTTTGACTTATAAAATAAGGGATGACCTTTTGGGTCATCACAATAGCAACCCCGTTGACCAGGTTGACCCAAAAGGGTGCCCCGTTCAGATGGTCAGACAAGTGTAATGTGAGCTTTCAGAAGCTCAAGACAGCTTTGACTACAGTGCTAGTGTAGGTGTTACCATCAGGTTCATGATCTTACATGGTATATTGTGATGCCTCCTATGTTGGGATCGGAGCAGTATTGATGCAGGAGGGGAGAGTAATTGCATATGCGTCTCGGCAGCTGAAGGTTCACGAGAAGAATTACCCTATCCATGATTTAGAGTTGGCAGCCATTGTTCATGCGTTGGAGATTTGGAGGCACTATCTTTATGGTATGTCGTGTGAGGTTTTCATGGATCATCGCATCCTTCAGTATTTTTTCAAGAAAAAAGATCTCAATTTGAGGCAGAGGAGGTGGTTAGAGGTATTGAAAGACTATGATATCACCATCTTGTATCATCCAGGGAAGGCCAATATGGTGGCCGACACATTGAGTAGGAAGGAAGCGAGTATGGGCATCCTTGCGTTCATTCCAGTCAGTGATAGGCCGCTAGCATCAGATGTTCAAACTTTGACCAATAAGATATTTCAGAGCCCAGTCATGTTGTAGCTTGCACAATCACTCTGTCTTCCTTGTTTGAGCGTATCAGAGACCGGCAGTATGACGACCCTCATTTGTCGGTCCTTAGGAACACAGCGTGGCACGGTAGTACGAAGCAGGTTACTGTTGGGGATGAAGGAGTTTTGAGGATGCAGGGTCGCGTGTGCGTGCCTAATGTTGATGGGCTTCGTGATTTGATTTTTGAGGAGGCTCACAGTTCTCGAATTTTATTCTCATGGGCGCCACTAAGATGTACCAGGACCTACAACAACATTGTTGGTGGAGGAGGATGAAAAAGGATATAGTTGCTTATGTAGCTCGGTGCCTGAATTGTCAGCAGGTGAAGTATGAGCATCAGAGACCCGGTGGTTTTCTTCAGCAGATAAAGATTCCTGAGTGGAAGTGGGAGCATATCACTATGGACTTTATTGTTGGACTCCCACGGACTCAGAGGAAGTTCGATGCCATTTGGGTCATTGTGTATAGGCTGACTAAGTCAACACACTTCATTCCTTTGGCAGTTACCAATTCTTCGGAGTGGTTAGAAGAGATCTACATCCGTGAGACCGTTCATTTTCACGGTGTGCCAGTGTCTATCATTTATGATCAAGGTACGCAGTTTACCTCGTACTTATGGAGGGCAGTATAACGTGAGTTAGGTACGCGGATTGAGCTGAGCACAGTATTTCATCCTCAGACCGACGGGTAGTCTGAGCGTACTATTCAGATCTTGGAGGATATTCTCCGTGCTTGTGTATAGACATCGGAGGATCGTGGGATCAGTTCTTTCCCCTTGCAGAGTTCGCCTACATAAACAACTACCAGTCGAGCATCCAGATAGCTCCCTATGAGGCATTATATGGTAGACGATGTAGGTCGCCAGTTGGGTGGCTTGAGCCAGGGGAGGATCTGTTGTTGGGTACAGATTTAGTATAGGATGCCTTGGAAAAGGTCAATATTATACAGGATCGACTTCGTACAGCTCTGTCCAGGAAAAAGAGTTATGTCGGTGGTAGAGTTCGTGATGTGATGTTCATGGTCGGGGAGAGAGTGTTGATGCGGGTGTAACCCATGAAGGGTGTCATGAGGTTTGGGAAGAAGGGCAAGTTGAGCCCTAGATATATCGGGCCTTTTGAGATCCTCGATAGAGTGAAAGATGTGGGTTATAGACTTGCGTTGCCTCCAGGGTTATCAGCACTTAATCTAGTGTTCCATGTGTCCATGCTCCGGAAGTATCATGGTGACCCGTCCCATGGGTTAGATTTCAGCTTTGTCTAGTTGGACAAGGATTTGACTTATGAGGAGGAGCCGGTGGCTATTCTAGACTGGCAAGTTCATCAGTAGAGGTCAAAGAGTTATCATTCAGTTCGAGTGCAATGGAGAGGTCAACCAGTTGAGGCAACTACTTGGGAGTCCGAGTCGGGCATGCAGAGTAGATATCCCCACCTATTCTCCAATTTAGGTACTTTTCTATGTCCGTTCGAGGAAGAACGGTTGTTTTAGAGGTGGAGATTGTGATGACCCAAAAAGTCATCTTATGTTTTAGAACTCAATTCTGCGCTCTTTAGCCTTAAAAATCTCATTTTTACCCTTTTCGATTTACGTGCGCAGTCCGAGCGTGTTTCTAGAAAAAAAACTTTTATGTTGAAAATTGATGAAATAATAATTTTTGGCCTTAAAAGTTGATTTTAGTTGACTTAGGTCAACGTTTTGAGTAAACGGACCCGGAACGGTATTTTGACGGTCCCGATGGGTCCGTGCTGAAATATGGGACCTAGGCATATGCCAGTAATCGAATGCCGAGGTCTCTAACTCGAGATATGAATTTTTGTTAAAAATTAAAAGACTGAAAATCCAATGATTCTAAGAAATTGGTTAATGTTTGATCATGTTGGTATCAGGTCCGTATTTTTGTTTTGGGGCCCGGTACAAGTTCGTTGTGATATTTATACCTTATCAGTGAAATTTGTTAAGAAACGGAACTGATTCGACGTGATTCGGACGTCCGGTAGTGAAAATAGAAATTTTAAAGTGTTCTTGAGAATTTCATGCTATTTGGTGCTAAATTCGTAGTTCTATGTGTTATTTTGGCAATCTAATCGCACGAGCAAGTCCTTATGATGTTTTTACACTTGTGTGCATGTTTGGTTTGGAGCTCCGAGGGCTCGGGTGAGTTTCGGATAGGCTACTAGTAGTTTGACACTTAGAAATCTGGTGTGTTTTGTTGCTACTAGTGTGCTGATACTTTGTGCTTCATGATTGTGAAGTCACTCACGCGATCGTGAAAGGGAAATGAGGCTAGGGAGGAATTAACTCTACGCGAACGTGGAGATTCGGTCGCGAACGCTGAGTAATGGGGGTCTTACCCTTCGCGAACGCGGCCACCTCGACGCGAACGCTATGGCTTAGGGACCTGGGGGAGGGGTTCATTGTTCTTCTATGCGAACGCGATCATTGGGTCGCAAATGTGAAGGCCAGGGGGGAGCATCCTTTTGCAAATGCGTAGGCCTTTGGGCCGCTGTCTTTCGTGATCGCGGCAGGCCCTTCGAGTAAACAGAACTTAAACGGGATTCTTCCCAAATTTCATATATCTTTCATTAGAACTCGATCTACGGCGATTTTCGAATTGCGAATTCAACACCAAATCATAGGTTTTTACTCTTTAACTCGTTTCCTTCAATTTTCATCATCACCCATTAAATTCCTAGTCCTAAATATTGTTCTTTCATGGTAGGAATTAGGAATTTTGGGAGAATTGGGGTTTTTTGCGAATTGGGGATTTAGACCTTGATTTAGGGTCGAATTCCAGAACTAATTACATATTCGGGTTCGGGGGTGAATGTGTAAATGGATTTTGGTCCGAACCTCGAGTTTTGACCAAGTCGGCCCAGGGTCAGATTTTGACTTTTGGGGCAAAAATTGGGCAACTTATAATTATGTATTGACTTGATTTCTTTAGAAATAATTAATGTTATTAAGTTAATTATGACTAGATACGAGTGGTTCTGAGGTGGAAACTAGAGGAAAAACGGTAATTGAGCAGTGAGTGGCCTGTGGATCGAGGTAAGTGTTGTGCCTAACCTTGACTTGAGGGAATTAGGAACCCTCGGACTATGTGATTATGTGAAATCCATGTGAGCGGCGTATATGCGAGGTGACGAGTACTTATACGTTGCCAAATTATCTGTTTTTCCTGATTTACTGCTTTCCTTTAATTGTTTCATTTCATGTCTTAATTGTTATATGATCTAAATGCTTCCATGCCTAACTGCTAAGTGTTAATCAATATCTTCTCCTGTTAGTTATGTTAGTTCTATCTATAGGTCCCTTAATCCCTGTTATTTGCTTAATTATACTTGTTTGCACCTTTTAATTGTAAATTGCTGGATTGGTCTCTCTATGTAGTATTATTTGAGTATATTTTATATTGATCAAGGTTTCCTTTGCTTGATTCAGTTTGGTATTTATTTATCGTAAAGCCTTATGATTTGGTCTGTAAATTGGCTGTGTACATAAAGTGTTTGGTACTGATATGGTGGGATCGGGCTGCACGCCGCAGTAGGAGGAATAAGGGAGGGTTGATAAGGAGGAATAAAGGTGAATATGTTTATATGGTGGGATCGGGTTGCATGCCACAACAGGAGGAATACGGGTGGATTGATATGGTAAAATAAGGGTGAATTATCCTATTGATATTGATATATGGTGGGATCGGGTTGCGCCCCACACCGTCTGTGTGTGTGTGTGTGTGTGTGTGTATATGTATGTATGTATGTATGTATGTATTATTTACTGCTATTGTTATTGTTACGGAGGAATAAGGGAGAATTTTGTGATGTCTGGTGGGATCGGGTTGTGCGCCGCAATAAAACTATATGTTTCTATTTTCTGAACTGCATTTCTTTCCGGTATTTCTTTCATTATCTGATATAGTAAGGATTGGTAATTCTGGACGGCACTGGTTCACTCTATAGGCTGTGGTTATCAGTTTCAGTTGGCTGTTTGGTTATATTCTGTATTTCTATTATTCTGTCATTTTATATATACTGCGTACAACTTTTGTATAGGTGCTCCGCCTTAACCTCGTCACTATCTCATCGAGGTTAGGCTCGACACTTACCAGTACATGGGGTTGGTTGTACTGATACTACACTATGTACATTGTGCAGATTTTGGAGACGGTCCCAGTAGCGGTCATTAGTGAGCCCAGATCGGATATTGCTGAGACTTGAGGTATGGCTGTTCAGCGCCCGCAGAACCTGGAGTCCCCATCCTCGTTTCTTTTAGCTGTGCAACTTCATTCATACAACTTTATATTTATTTCAGACCTTTATGTGTATTACTTTAGAAGCTTGTGACTTGTGACACCAGATTCAGAGAATTGTAATAGATGATTGCCTGTTTAATTTCTGCATTTGTACTTTGAACATATCTGTTATTTTAGTTTGTTATCAATGTTACTGTTTAAACTGTTAAAAAGAAGTAAAATGTTCTTTTTGACACCCAAGTTTTCCTATAATATTTTTTGAAGTGCATATATACCTTCAAAACTATGCATTGGAATCAATTGATATTTTTCCGTAATTTCTACATTTCTTCTAAGGATTTTTATTAATTTATCCCAGTATTTTTATTATGTAAATAATTACCAATTGCACCACAAATGACTTTATACCAATTTCATGGCTTAATATTGCTATTTATGTTTATATTAAACTTAAATTATTTCACAAATAGCCACATTTATATTTCTTGGGTTATAATTGCAATAACTTTGCAATTATATCCCATGCATGAATTATTACATTATTTTACCAGAAAGTAGCATGTTGCATTTTTAGAAATATTGAGTAATTATTTTAAAACATTTCTATGCATGAAAATTATTTTGTAATCTGTTAATTATTTTATAAAATTATTTTTTTTATCAATTATTTGGGTATTTAACAAATACCTCTTTTTATTTCGGACCTAACCCCTTCTAATACCAACCCAAACCCCTTTTAATATTAACCCAAATCCTTTATAATATCAGCCCAAAACCCTTAAGCCCAATCTGCACCTACCCGACCCAATAACCCCTTTAATCGTGGTCGTTGATCTTTTAGATCAACGGTCCACGATTAAACTTACCTTATTAATCCCCAACCAACCCTAACCCCTCCCATTCTTCTCATTCCTCCGTCACTCGCTTCCCTAATCTCTCCAGTTCTCTCTCGACCTACCCTAACCCTAATCGCCGTCACCGGCGAGAAGCTCCCTTCTATGGTGTTTCCGTGCATTTTTCGACCACCACTGGTCTCCTATACTCCCTGGCTATTTGATTTCATGATCCCTTAGAAGAATCTCGTGGAGATTCAACCAGATTCTTGCCTGAAATTGTTTACCGAATCTTCTCAGATCTTTGTAGATCTGAAGTGATTCGAGTATTATTGGATGTTTTCCTTTAGAAATCTCTTGTTTAATTAAACTGCTCCGATTTTTAGTCACTCTTTCTGAAACTAGGGTTCTTCCCATACTTTCTTCAAAGGTTTTTACTTTCAAATGGTTAATCTATTCATCTCTTTACGTGTTAGGTTAATCTTCGTATGTATGCTCGAACCCTAAATGTTTCTGTGTGTTATACTTATTTCTTCAATTTTGTTTTGATATTGTGCTTATCTACGTGAACTAGTCCTATTAACTTATTCTATTTAGGAACTTAAACGATTTTCCCTGTTAAAATCAGTATTTTGTGGGATTTTTGCTTGATTGACTTCTGTTAAGGATCTGGACGATTTTTCTTCTTGTTAAAATCAAAACCCTTTGGTATTCTTACTTGGTTGATTTCTATTTAAGGATTCAAATAATTCTTTCCTACGAAATCAGTACTCTTTGAAGATTTTTACTAATTGTTTCCTATTAATTGCCCTGTTAAAATTAGTGTGCTGGGATTTTATTGGTTTCCTTATTTGTGACCTGTTTCCCTATTTTTACTTGCCTTAATTTGCTATCAATACAGTTTGGGACTTGACTGATTCCTTATATGGTATGATTTTGATTTATTACCTTAATTGAACCCAGTTATGACCATTAATTGACTATCCCCCATTAAAGGGGTCTTTTCCGGACCCCCTATATGAATTGGTTATGTGATTATTGACTGATTCTAATTGATTGAACCTTGATTTATTTTACCTTATTTGTTTTACTCCCTAAGTGCTATATATACACTCTCATTCTGCCTCTTAAAGAGAGGAACAATAGTTCAAACACACAAAAAAAAAAAAAACTTTCTCTCTTCTCTCTTTCTGCTACTTGTGTTCATCGCTTGTCTAGCCGGCTGAAAGCCAAGGCTAGACTGTTAAATACTGCCTATTTCACATTTTGCTTGTGCTTCCTTAACTGGTATGTTTCTATCTCTAATGTCATTATGAAGTTCAAACCTATATGATTATCTGTTGCTCCATGATCTATGTCTCTTCTGCACTAGTTCAATCGCTTATGTTGTTTAACCAAAGAATTAGACCGTTTGACTAAAGCTATTTTTAGGATGAACACGGGTTACTGATAATCAAGGAAATAGAGAAAAATGGATAATAGACAATATTGCAGAAATATAGAAAAGCGAAGTCAATTATATTCGAGAATCAGATGCCTTTACAAGCTGTATTCCCCTCCCTTATATAGGAGATTCCTTGATATAACGTACAACTTTTGCTATGGTTTCTCATTAATGACTAATTATGACATTAATGAGGCGTTACAAAGGATAACGGTAATTGGGGTACGGTTACATAACGTTCGAGTAATCAATTGTGGGTCCTTGAATCTGCCGTAGCTTTGTCTAGATTCATTCTGACCGTGCCTCTTCCCTATTTTGATCAGGTTGAATTTTCCATGGCTGATAAGTTCGCGGGTTTATTGAATCATGCCTCTTTGATCCGTACCTCTTCAAAGAATCACATCCAGCTGTCGCATTCTCCTGTGTCCACGTAACTGGCTGAGTTGTCAAAAGCTGACTTAGGTGTGAAACTCTTTTTTACCAATACAGATAGTCCCCCCACTTACCATATATTTATCGATTAATATTTTGTAGGTGGATATTCATTTATGGTGGGAATATTTTGCCGCCGCTTTTCCTCGAAACATTGTATCCTTCTCTGCACCATAGGCGTCGTTTGTCACTTCCATTTAATGCTCATACCACGTCTCCTTTTCGAATTGGTTCTGCATTTACTCGGCACCTTTTAGTGCTTTTTGCGGTTGCGTCAGCCCCGAAATGACATCTTCAATTATGACTTTTCATCATTATTTTTCTTTTTTTTTTTTCATGTTTGACGGTTGTCCTCAAGTATAAATACCTTTCTTCTTTTCTTTGCTTCCATGAAAGACTTTCTAACTTTGTCTTTTGTAAAGAACTTTCTTCTTGCCTTTGTAAACATGTCTTCTTCAAACCTTCCTCAGGGAGTGATAGATATTAAAAATTTAACGTTGTCTTCTGCTCCGACTAGGAGTCGGAGGGATGGTAGACTTAGAAGTCTAGGATCCACTCCTTCGAGGGGCTCCTCTTCTTCTCACCTTCCACTTGATCTCTAGTTTCTCCTAGGTTTAGGGTTTCTCGGTCTTTGTCTAGAGGTAGAGGTGAACGCCTTCGTGAACCTGAAGTTGATGAAATTGTCCCTGCTGAGTTTGTTTTTGCTAGAGATAATCAAGTTCTTGTAGACCAATCTTCTTTCCTTGAGAGTGTCGAAAGATATCCAACCCTTATAACTGATGGTCAGATTTCCCTTGTTCGTAGGGAGTGTTTTTGGAGGCCTGATTTCCCTGTCTATATTCTGAATAGTAATCAAAGAATAACGTCTTACAAGACGAGATATTCTTTTGTTTATACGTACCCTTTCACTCTAGGGTTTAGACCCCCTATTGACCGAGTCATAATTGAATTCTGCCATTTTTTCAATATATGTTTAGGACAAGTTGGTCCGCTTGTGTGGCGAGTTGTCGCATGTCTTAGGAGTTTGGCTTCTTTAGCCTCGGTTCCTTTTACTTTCAACCATATTATTCATCTCTACTCTCCTACTTTATTTCGTGAAGGGGTTTTTACTTTGACTACTATAAGCAAAAGAGTGCTGGTAACCCCTGGAGATGATAAGGATAGGGGTTGGTACCTCCGGTATGTTGTTGTACCCAATGTTGGTTTAGTGGGTGAAGAAAATCTTCCCTTCCCTGAGAAGTGGAATCGCGCACGTGAGTATGCTTTAGCTCACATCTATTTATTTTTTCCTCGTTCTGACTTGAGATGTTTTATTAACACCGTATTTGTTTCTTCTTCTCTCAACAATCATGGATACTGTTGAGAATGTCTCAGGTATCCGTGATTGGGTAGAAAAGTTGTTGTCCGTTGCTCCTTTAGAAGAAAGATCTTGGAAGTACCTCGCTGGGAGGTATAGTTGGCATGTAAAGACTCACGGTAAGTGAAGCTCTTGTTCTTGCTTCTTTCCTTACGTGAGTCTCTTCTTTCTTTGTCTCTTAACTTTTTCCCTTTTAATAGGGTGCTCGTGGGGTGTTTGCTTCATCTATCCCGAAGATGTCTTTAGCTCAGGCCCAAGAAATTATTGTTGGTTCATCTTCCTCGAAGAGCAAGATTGTTGATTCTCGTTCCGTAGAAGAAGAAGAAGGTGCTTTAGTATACAGGCCATGGAGAAGGCGGGTGGTTTCAGATGATGAGTCTACACCCTCGACCTTTCCTTCCGTGTCTGTGGTTGAGCACTCTATCCTTGAAGATGTCTCACACTCCACCGTTCATAAGTGTGGATTGCCTGTTCCATGAAGGTTTTGACCTTGCTTCTGACGATGTCTCTTTGGCTGTTGTCTTTCCTACTTCTCTAAGAGAAGTTGTCTCATCTGCTCCTTTTGCTATTACAGCTTCAGCTGTTGCTTTGCCTGTGGCTTCCTCAACTCTTCAACCCTCCATGACTGTTGCTTTGCCCGTGGCTTCTCCAGCTCCTCAATCCTCCATGCCTGTTGCTGTTTCTTCTCTGCCTGCTTCCATGCCTTCCACTAGGGAAGTAGGGTCTTCCAGTAGAGAGATGCGGCAGGTGGTAATAGAGGTTCCAGTTGAGGGGAATGTTTTCAAGAAAATGGATGAGCCCGAAGTGTGGCTCAAGCCTTTGATAGGTCCCTCTGAGAAAGCCAAGCTAGCCAGCCACGGTGCTCTTACATGGGCCAATGAGGTCGTGCATACTTCTTTGAAGGTATGATGCAAGTTATCCTCTTTCATTTTCGTATATGAAATTTACCATATCTAATTAGTTTATTTCTTGTATATTAACCTTATAGGCATGGAGCTTATGAAGAGGATTTCAAACACGGACCAGGAGACAAAAGAGTTGTAGGGCGATGCTAATAATTGGAAAGCACAATATGATAGCCTAAGGATTGACATGGATGCTTTAGAAGAGGAAAGGATTACCTTGAAGCGGCAGGTGAGACTCATGGCACCAGAACTGGCAGTAAAGAAGGCTTCTTCTGGTAAGGCTGATAAAGACAAGAGTGTTCTGGAGTCTTTGTTCGCTGAGCAGCTGTCCCGTGCCTCAGAGGAGATTAGAGACTTGAAAAACTTGTTGGGGCAGAAGGAGGAATACTCAGGCGAGCTCGTGCAATCACTCACTCGTACTCAAGAGGACATTCGTAAGGCTTTAGATAAAGCTTAAGCTCTAGTGGAGTTGATTGTACCGTTAAGGGCCGCCCATGAAGCTGCGGACGCAGAGAAGGACGGATTGAGAGCTGAGCTTCAAGTATGTGCAAGGGATTATGAAGATCTTGAAGAGGTTGTTGATGTCGATGTGAGCTGGGCGTACATGAATTCTCGCCTTTACACATTGACGGAAATGAGTCAAGAGGGTTTCGACCTTAGTGCTGAAATAGCTAAAACTAAGAAAGCCATGGAGAAGGTTCAACAAGGTCATAACTTTTCTTCACCTGATGATGAGACTCCAGCCGCTCATGCATCTTCATCCCTAGTTGCTCCCGTTCCTTCTGCCAGTGAAGTCAACCCCCCTCTTGAAGAAGTTTAGTTGGTTCACCCCTCTTTTTTTTCTTTGTCACAATTGGTGATTACCCCCAGTCCCATCGAGGGTAAATTTGGATTTCTTTAAAGTCCCCAAATGACAACTTAGGGGCATCACAATGTATATATTTAAAAATTCTATACGGCAAAGTTCAAGTTAATACTTAGTTTTTTGCTTAGCCATTTTAATATATTAATGCTAATATGACTTTTGTTGAGTTTTTGTTTCTCTCTTTAAGTCTTTTGCATGATTCATTTTTTGAGGTTTTAGTTTTACCTCTGAGTTTTGCATGTAGAATGCTTTAGACTACTCGTACCTTTTTGTAATAGGCACGGTGTTATGTGTGCCTTTTTGTAATAGGCATAATTTATGGAAGAAGGCTCTTTATAATTGACATGAATAAGACGTCTCAACTTCATGATAATGCAATAGAGTGNTGTTTCACTCTTTAAGTCTTTTGCATGCTTCATTTTTTGAGGTTTTAGTTTTACCTCTGAGTTTTGCATGTAGAATGCTTTAGACTACTCGTACCTTTTTGTAATAGGCACGGTGTTATGTGTGCCTTTTTGTAATAGGCATAATTTATGGAAGAGGGCCCTTTATAATTGACATGAAGAAGACGTCTCAACTTCATGATAATGCAATAGAGTGATAGGAATTTTACACATGTTTAAGAATGTTTCCAAGGAAAGTTTTTTGTTTGAACTTCCATGACATTTTACATGTGTTTGATTATCGTCTAAAACTCATGTTGCAACTGTTTTTGTTTAACAGATTTGATATACTCTTGTATTTCGTAACTATTTTTCATAGGTAACAGTTTTTCGATGTTAATACAAGGGAACAACTATTTTTAGTAGTAACAGTTTTTATAAAGATTTGGGTTTTTACCCGCAACTGTTTTCGTTGGAAATAGTTTTCTAATAAGTACAAGGGAAATGTTTTCTTATTCATAACTATTTTTATTTGATACAATTTTCTGAACAAATACAAGGATTTAGATCTTTCATCCATAACTGTTTTATTTGACAGCAGTTTTTTGAATGAGTACACTGATGATGATTTTTTACCCCTAACTGTTTTTGTTACAACAACTTTGAATAAGTATAAGGATGTACATTTCTTTCTCGTGAATAATATTTTGCCTTTCAACCTGAACATGTTCGAAGGTTTTTGCTTTTTGCATTAGGCTTTGTATTTGGATGACTCTTTTGATTTCTTTCGATTTTGCTCGTATCACTTGTCTCGTTGGGTAGATGAGTCTTCAGGATTGAGCTTTTGACTTTCTGATAGTCTTCTTTGCTTCGTCTCAGCCTTCACTACTGTATAGTCCCCCAAGTGTTTGAGCTTTGAATAATGAAATCTCGAGCACTTGATTATTCCTTCCTTGTGGTCCTTTTCCTGAAAAGGAAAAACATTCCAGACTAGAAGGTATATAGTTTTTTAGATGATGAATGCTTAACCATTTAAATCGTCCATCATAAAGTGTAACCCAAGACCGGGAATTGTGTTATTTCCTCGCGTCTTTGCATGTCTAATATCATCATCTGGTGATGGGTTAGCTTTATGCCTATCATCTAAAAAGGTTAGTAAAATTTTTAAATGTTCAAAATAAAATCGAACGTTTGATACCTGACAGGGGGTATTCTTTTCCTTAGAAGTAATACTTCTTTAGCTGGACTTCCAGCTTGTTGGTAGAACTCTGCCGTCCATAGCTTCCAACTCATAGGCGCCTTTCCAAGCTATGCCTCGGATTTTGTAATGTCCTTCCCAATTTGGATTTAGCTTTCCTGCACCTGCTTCTTTCATTGATTGAAAGACTTTTTTGAGGACGAAGTCCCCAATCTTGAAGTACCTGAGATGAGATTTACGGTTGTAATAACGCTCTATGATTTTTTTGGAGGTGCCATCCGTATCAGTGCTGCTTCTCTCCGTGGTTCAAGCAGGTCCGGATTGGTCCTCAATTCGTCGTCGTTTTCTCCCTCCATGGCTGTTGAGAACCTTGTGCTTGGTTTGCCAATCTCCACATGTATTAAGGCTTCTGAGCCATAAACAAGTGCGAATGGAGTTTCTCCCGTGGCTATTTTTGAAGTTGTTCTGTATGCCCATAATACCGCTGGTAACTCATCAGGCCAGTTTCCTTTGGGTTTATTTAGCCGCTTCTTTAGATTGTTGATGATGACCTTATTCGTTGACTCAACTTGACCATTAGCCACGGGGTGGTACGCCGTTGAAGTGATCCGCTTGATTTGCCAACTTTCGAAGAATTCTGTGATTTATGAGCCTATGAAAAATGGGCCATTATCGCACACGATTTGTTTTGGTATTCCAAAGCGGCATATTATATTCCGCCATAAGAAGCTTTTATCTTCCTTTTCTCGCACTTGTTTGAACGCTTCTGCCTCTACCCACTTTTTAAAATAGTCGGTTAACATGAGCAAAAATCGTACCTGTCCTTTAGCTGTGGGAAGAGGTCCCACTATGTCCATACCCCATTTCATGAAAGGCCATAGGGATATTATTGGATGCAATAATTTCGCTGGTCGATGCATGTTATTGGAAAACCTTTGGCACCTGTCACATTTGGATACGAAGTTTTCGGCTTCTTCTTCCATCTTAGGCCAATAGTATCCAGCCATGATTAGGGTTTTCACTAAGGATTTCGCCCCTGAGTGATTTTCACAGTGTCCTTCGTGGACTTCTTTCATCATAAATTCCGTTTGTTTAGGTCCCAGGCATTTAGCTAGGGGTCCTCTGAACATCTTGCGATAAAGCGAGTTGCGAATAAGGCAGTACCGTGCAGCTTTGCGACAAAATGCTTGAGCTGCTTTCCTGTCTTCAGGTACGGTGCCATTCTGCAAAAAATTAAGAATTTCGTTCCTCCAGTCCCGGGTTAAGTTGTTGAAAGTTACCTCATTCCTATCCTGGTCTATCATTGAATGAAATAGTTGGACGACAATTTGCATTTTCTTTGTTTGTTACTTCCGTGACTGCTGCGAGGTTAGCTAATGCATCTGCTTCTGCATTTTCCTCTCTAGGTATTTGCATTATCTTCCATGTTTTAAATTGTCTCACGAGATCTCCTGCTTTTTCAAGATACTGTTGCATTCGAGTCTCTCGAGCGATGTAAGTCCCCTGTATCTGATTTACTACCTGTCAGGAGTCGTTGTTGATCATAATTTTCTCGATTGAGAGCTCACGTGCGAGTTCAAGCCCTGCAATAAGAGCTTCATACTCTGCTTCATTGTTAGTTATAGGATAACACTTGATAGCTTGCCGTATTTTTTCACCCGTGGGTGATATTAAGACTATGCCTAAGCCGACACCTTTTATATTTGAGGAACCATCGGTGAACAAGGTCCATAGGCCTGGATTAGCACCGTTAAAGAGTTGTAACTCTTTTTCCACTTCAGGTACAATGTTATTACTAAAGTTAGCAACAAAATCAGCTAGTATTTGAGACTTAATTGCAGTCCTAGGCTGATAGATTATTTCATGCTCACTTAATTCTATGGCTCATTTGGCTAATCTTCCTGACAATTCCTGTTTATGCAGAATATTTCTTAAAGGATATGAAGTTACAACGGTGATTGGGCGGCATTGAAAATATGAATGTAATTTTCTAGATGTCATTATTAAAGCTAAGGCTAACTTTTCCAGATGTGGATATCTAGTCTCAGCATCTAGCAAAGTTTTACTTACATAATAGATAGGTGATTGTTTACCTTTTTCTTCTCTTACCAGTACTGCACTTACATCAATTTCTGAGACAGCCAGGTAGATGTACAATCTTTCCCCTTCTTTTGGCTTTGAAAGCAGTGGTGGTTTCGATAGATAAATCTTCAGATTCTTGAGGGCTTGCTGACATTCTTCAGTCCATTCGAACTGATTCTGCTTTTTGAGAACTGAGAAGAATTTAAAACTTTTTTCGGAAGATTTAGAAATAAATCTTCCCAAAGCTGCTATTCTCCCTGTTAGTCTTTGAACTTCCTTTTTATTTGTTAAAATATCAGGTATTTCCTCTATAGCTTTAATTTGAGCGGGATTTACCTCTATTCCTCTGTTCGATACAAGGAAACCCAAAAATTTACCTGATTGCACTCCAAAAGCGCATTTCTCTGGATTTAACTTCATATTATACCTGCGTAAAATATCAAAAGCAGTAGAGAGATGCTGGAAATGGTCTTGTGCTTGTGTTGATTTTACTAACATATCATCAATATAGACTTCCATCGTCTTTCCAAGATGTTCTTCGAACATTTTAGTTAATCTTTGATAGGTGGCACCAGCGTTTTTCAAGCCCAAAGACATAACTTTATAACAGTAAGTCCCCCTGTTTGTAATGAAGGAAGTTTTTTCCTCATATGAGGGATTCATTTTAATCTAATTATAACCAGAATACGCATCTAAGAAGCTCAATAATTCATGACCTACTGTGGCATCAATCATTTGATCTATATGTGGCAATGTGAATGAATCTTTGGGGCATGCTTTATTTAAGTCAGTATAATCTACGCATACTCTCCATCTTACGTTCTTTTTAGATACTAACATGGTGTTTGCTAGCCAGTTAGGGTACGTTACTTCTCGTATCGAACCAATCTTCAAGAGTTTCTGTACCTCTTCGTCGATCACCTGGTTCTTGAATGGTCCTTGCTTTCTTTTCTTCTGCTTAACAGGTACGAAGGATAGATCTTCATTTAGTTTATGAGTCATCACTTCTGGTGGGATGCCTGTCATATCTGAGTGGGACCACGCAAAGCAGTCTGTGTTAACCTTTAAATAATCAATTAACGTAACTCTTCGAGAGGGCCCAGTCTCGTGCCTATATACACTTTCTGCTCGGGCTTTTGTTCAGATAATGGAACAACTTCGAGCTCCTCCGTATTTGTTTTGATGTGCTCATCTTCCTTCGATTCATGAATGACGTCCGGTCTAGAATCTGCATCTGTGTGCTATAGTACACCTTCCGTGGTAACTTGATTCTCCTTCTCGTAAGTATTTTCTTTCATACATGTTTCAGCAATAATACCTTCCGTACCTATTTGGGTAGTAATTTCTTCCATGCCTGTTTGGGAGATTCGCTTATCTCGTAATTCTTCCACCTCTATTTTTTTGTTGTAGTGTACTACAGAGTTTATATTTCTTGATGTCTGCTGATCGCCTCTAATTTGATGAATCCCCCATTCAGAGGGGAATTTAATTACTTGATGCAACATGGAGGGTATTGCTTTCATGTCGTGGATTCATGGCCTTCCCACGATCACGTCATAAGCCATGTCAGTATCGATGACTTGGAACCTGGTACTTTTGATCACCCCCTCAGCATAAGTTCTAAGCTCAATTTCTCCTTTTTTTATAATCATAGAGTTATCAAACCATGATATGGCTCGTGCCCATTGGATTACTTGATTCCCCAGTAGCATTTCTTCCACGACTCTTAGCAAAATGATATTGACTGAACTGCCTGGATCAATAAACACTCTTTTTATGTTAGTGTCATGAATAAGTAAAGATATTACCAGAGCATCGTTGTGCGGAAGCATTAATCCGCCGATATCTGCATCATCGAAGGTTATATCTTCCTCTTCCATATTTTCACGAGCCCGTTTTCCATGTGTAATTGTGAACTTTGTGGTTGTTTTGCAGATCACTTCGTTTACTTCTTCACCTCCGTGTATCACGTTGACGGTTCGTTTTGGAGAAGGAGGCTCTGGGGGCTCCTGCATGTTCCTCATATATGCCTGTTTACCTTTATCACTAAACAATTCTGTTAAATAGCCCTGTTTCAATAAATTTCTACTTCACCTTGTAAAAATCTACAATCCGCAGTTTTGTGACCATGATTGTTATGGAATTCACACCAGTGATCTGGGTTCCTTCTACTTGGATTTGACTGCATCTCTTTGGGCCACTTAAACTTGTCTCCCATGTTCCTCAATATTGAGACAAGTTCAGTAGTACTTACATTAAAGGTATGATCCCCAATTTGATTATTACCTCTAGGTCGTTCATCTCGATCTTTTTTGGATCTAGACAAGGATGAGACTACGTCTCTTTCTTGTGGTCTATAGTCTGACCTAGTGTTTTCGAACTTGGGACAAATATCGTGTCCCGAGGGTCCTAAGTAAGGATCGTACCTGCTTTTACCTGATCTTCAGTCTGATTCAGGACGTCTGGATCTAGAATGATCTTCATCTCTTGAACGAGCAATGATATCTTCCTCTATTCTGAGTTTAGTACTATACCTGTTATATACATCGTTCCATGTTGTAGCGGGGAATTCTCTTAGACTTTCCTTAAGTCGTCTCGTGGCTTCTGAGCTCTTATCGTTTAGGTTGCTTGCAAATGCCATGGCTTCCCAATATCAAGCACCCTGGGTAACTGCATTCTTTCTCGTTGAAACCTATCTACAAACTCACGGAGTAGTTCCGTGTATCCTTGTTTGATTTTGAATATGTCTTCCATTCTCTTCTCAACTTTTTGTGCACCAGAGTGTGCTTTTATAAATGAATCTGCAAGCTCAGCAAAAGAGTCAATAGAATTTTCAGGGAGAAGAGAATACCAGGTTAGGGCTCCTTTGGTAAGTGTTTCCCCAAATTTTTTGACAAGGACTGATTCAATCTCTTGTTTTGTTAAGTCGTTGCCTTTTAC
>ML399269.1:0-55220 GCA_005239525.1 Nicotiana knightiana | reverse complement strand
AATTTTCAGGGAGAAGAGAATACCGGGTTAGGGCTCCTTTGGTAAGTGTTTCCCCAAATTTTTTGACAAGGACTGATTCAATCTCTTTTTTTGTTAAGTCGTTGCCTTTTACTCCAGTAGTGAAAGCAGTCACATGATCACGTGGGTCGGTTGTTCCATCATATTTGGGAACGTCAGGCATTTTAAACTTCTTGGGTATAGGCAAGGGTGCCGCACTTGGCTTCCAAGGTTGTTGAGAATAATTATCAACGTCAATGCTTTTGATGCTAGGTGGTACTCCAGGAATTTGTTCGATGCGATCGTTCTGCTCCTTCATCTGTTTCTGCATGGCTAGCAATAAATTTTGTTATTCTGAGTTAGTAGATATACCTGGTCTCGTTTCGAGAGATTCATTAGGAGTATCTCCTCTTCCTGAGTTTGCCAACCCAGATTGAGGATTTTCCATGGTGATGGTGTTATTGGGGGGTGGCGTCGGCGGTGTAGGTAACGCTGCCGGTAATCCTCTCGCAAATTCTTGCAAAGCTTGGCTCACATACTCTGCAATCATTTGCTTTACACGATCTTGTTCCACAGTTTGATCATTATCACCATTGTTGTTATTGGATCTTTCTGGGGATTGTTCCCTTGAACCACGTGGGCTTCCTGAAGGTGATGGAACTGGGGTTCCACTCCTTTTCTGGTTGTTGTCATTGGAGTTTGACATAGTTCAGAGGATATCACTTGAAAAATAAACAAAGATTATCAGATTCCCGGTAACGGAACCAATTTGTTTAACCAAAGAATTAGACCCTTTGACTAAATCTATTTTTAGGATAAACACGGGTTACTGATAATCAAGGAAATAGAGAAAAATGAATAATAGACAATATTGCAGAAATATAGAAAAGCGAAGTCAATTATATTCGAGAATCAGTTGCCTTTACAAGTTGTATTCCCCTCCCTTATATAAGAGATTCCTTGATATAACGTACAAATCTTTCTATGGTTGCTCATTAATGACTAATTATGACATTAATGAGGCGTTACAAAGGATAACAGTAATTGAGGTATGGTTACATAACATTCGAGTAATCAATTGTGGGTCCTTGAATCTGCCCGTAGCTTTGTCTAGATTCATTCTGACCGGGCCTCTTTCCTGTTTTGATCAGGTTGAGTTTCCCGTGGCTGATAAGCTTGAGGGTTTATTGAATCGTGCCTCTTTGTTCCGTACCTCTTCAAAGAATCAAATCCAGTTGTCGCATTCTCCTGTGTCCACGTAACTGACTGAGTTATCAAAAGCTGGCTTACGTGTGAAACTCTTTTTTACCAATACATATGTACTCAATGCTATATTATTTCTTGTTTACTTCTTTGATCATGCATGTTCAAGTTCATTCTTCCATGTCTATTTCTTTAATCAGCATGCTATTCCTGTTTAAGTTTCCATTCTGTTTATTGCTTTAAACTAATATGTCTACTTTTATGTTTAGTGCTCTTATCTCTTCTGTCCACTAACTTCAATTGGCATGACTAATTCTTTGTGATTATACCCCTTTCCTCAGCATGATTATTCTTACACTTAGTCTTTGTGCTTTACTGTCTATTACTACTTTAGCATCAAGTATGGTTTTCCTGTTAAGACTCTAAATCAGTAGTCTATGTTCTAATGAATGCTATGAATTTGGTTGCTGAATGTCAATTGACCCTTGTCTGTCCTTGTTTCTCAATGTGCTCTCTTGTTTTTTGTTTCTCACTCCTGTGTTACCAACCCCTGATCCCTATCTGTAAAATTGCCTGTACTCACCTAGAGTTAATTAACAAACTAAGTTTGAATCTGGGTGATATTAAGTTTTGTGAATTTGTTGTGGTTTATTGAACCTTTCTTTCCTCAGAATGTTTTCAAAATGTTTTTACTCTTAATATGGTTTCCCAAACTGTGTCCATTCCTAAAGTATTTTTCACTCCTAAATGTTTTACTCCTATACTACTTTCCCAAAGTTATTCGAACTATGTCAAGCACTTTCACTTCTACTCTTAGATTACTTAAGTTCTGCCCCTCCAGTGTGTGTACTGCGTAGGAATCCATGAGATTCCTCCGAACTCTGGCACACTGGAGCCGGCCTTTTTCACACTGCACATAATCACTTCCCTACTCAAAGGATCTTGGTGTGAGCATTGCTCGGGATCCCTGAGGTCCTTAGGAAGCTTTGGCACACCAAGAAACCCTATTGGCTATGAGACTTTGGCATCCTTGACTATTTTGAAGTCCTGGTATTTCCATGTTCATTGTGGCCTATCTCAAGGCTCACTATAGCATAGCTTATATTTATTATCTATTCATTCACTTATGGTCTGTAATAATAACCTTTGTAAATAGATATTGGGGAAATTAGTAAAGGGGAGGGGTTCGTATATGGATTTTTTGAAGGGAAACCGGGTAAAAATCATTCTTTAGGTTTATATTGTGTTTACTTGCATTAGAAATCCTTCCCTTAGGTCTATATTGTGTTTACTTGCATTAGAAATCATGCTTTAGGCTCATATTATGTTATTCGCATTAGCAATCATTCTTTAGGTTTACATCATGTTTACCAAGATTTTAGATCACTTGGCATACTAGGCAATGTGTTATAGGCTCATTACCTCATTTGTTCCGGAATTGTGCTTCTGCATAATCATGATCGCCTAGAAATCCTGTTATTAAGTTACCACTATAATTCTGCATAATAAAAATATACATCCTCTGTGTGCATTAGAAATCCTTCTTTAGGACTGTGTTTGTATTCGCTTTAAATCATTTCTACATCGCCTAAGTCAATAACCGTCCTGTCTATAAGAATGTTTAAAAGCAATTTCAACGCCTAGGCAAGATTGTACGATAATTAAAATCTTTCAAATTGTAAAACTATGCTTTGCTTAATTATTTGTGACTGCCCAGATTCAACAGTTTCTAAAAAATCAGTAGGCAAACTGATTAGGTATTTACCGCTTCGCCTTAACATAATGTTGCACATTCTCTGTTTGTCATGCTCACCTTGATATCATGTTCTAGGACCTTTTCTGAAACATCTGAAATCTTGTTGTTTGAGACGTGCTAATTGCCTGTTTATTTGTGGAGTCAAACATGAGCCCTTAATTGTTGTCTTACTTGACAGTCCTGTTTGTTCTTTGTTGTTGCTTAGATTTTCCTTTTTAAACACTTTAGGAGAGTCTAGAACTGCCTAAAAATAGAGGTCTTAAGCACCTCCGGGACCAGAAGGAAGGAAGGGGTAATGCACGCTCAGAGTTCGTTTAATTAAAACCGCTTATACAATCGCTAAGGGGAGGGTAATTGGGTAGTAAAAATATATGATGACATGTGCGTTAATGCCACGTGTAACCCCTCTAGTTGAGGAAGGATTACCGGGCATTGTACAGATGTGATCCTATAGGCTAATAACTTAGGACTTCCCTATCTTTATACATATATGTGCTTATACTGCTTACCTATTAAACTTCCTTTATCTTATTTACATATATGTGCTTAGACTGCTTACCTATTAAACATCCTTTATCTGTTAAATGACTAATTCACCAAGTAAGTTTGGCCGGGACCCACCATTGTGGACCTCGAGGGGTACCTAATACCTTCCCCTCAAGGTAATTTCAAGCCCTTACCCAATCTTTGGTAATGTAGAGTGGTTTCATGAGTTACTTGCATTAGGTGCCCTAACGCACCTTAAATCCTTTAGGTGGCGACTCTTCAATTTTCATACCCCCTTTCCCAAAAGGAAGGGAGTCGTCCCAAATGAATGTCGAAACCCGATTTCGCGAGAAAAAAGGGGGCGCGACAGTTCTAACGTTGGCTTGCCTAGAAAATGAACTATTAGGTGCCATCACGATCCCGACGGTGGGAACAATACTTATTAAGTTTAATTTCACCTGAAATTGATAGATACCTTCGTGCTTTAATTGGTACTCCCTACGTTTCAATTTATTTGAGGTATCTTGACTCGACAAGGAGTTTAAAAAAAAAATAAAACTTGTAGTCCTAAAAATTTAAGGATAAAAGGTTTATAGGGCCATGGCATGTGTGTGACTATAAAAGTGTCTCATTTAAAATAAAAAATGGATAAAACGTTTGAAGTTATATTATTTTCAAAACATAGATATCTTTTTTTGGAACGAACTAATAAAAAAGTGAGTCATATAAATTAAATTGGAGTGAGTACCATAATTTCTTGGTCACACGATTGGATGGGAAGGCCAATATTAACGAAATATATGAATCCAATATAATGTATTGCTTATTGATGCACTGGCTCTAACAATTTTTGTAAAGAAGAATTAACTTAAGGAAAAATATCGTGACACGTTAATGTATTGGTAAAAAAAGAGTTGCACACGTAAGCCAGCTTTTGACAGGTCAGCTAGTCACGTAGACACAAGAAACGCGGCAGCTGGACGTGACTCCTTGAAGAGATAAGGTACAAAGAGGCACAGTTGAGTAAACCCATGAACGTATCAGCCACGGGAAATTCAACTTGATCAAAACGGGAGAGAGGCACAGTCAAAATGAATCTAGACAAAGCTACGAGCAGATTCAGGGACCCACAATTGATTAGTCGAACGTTATGTAACTGAACCCCAATTACCGTTATCCTTTGTAACGCCTCATTAATGTCATAATTAATCATTAATGAGTAACCATAGCAAGAACCGCACGTTATATCAAGGAATCTCCTATGTAAGGGAGGGGAATACAGCTTGTAAAGGCATCTGATTCTCGAATACAATCAACATCGATCTTTTATTTCTGCAATATTGTTTATTATTCATTTTTTCCATTATCTTGATTATGAGTAACCCGTATTCATATTAAAAATAAGCTTTATTCAAAGTGTCTAATACTTTGGTTAAATAGTTAAACATATACACTATATTTATGATTCGCAATTATTGTTTCATCATATTTACTATATATTTCTATATTCAAATTTTATAGCAAAACCAAAAAAATAAGAGATGAATTGTTTTGACCTGAAACAAGAGAGAGAGCTCTCGCTGCTCAGTTGGTTAGAGTGCCCGCTTAGTTAGCGAAGGTCTTGAGCTCGACTCTTAGCCAGAGCATTTTATTTTTCTGTATATCTCGCTACGAATACAGTCGATACAGGTTGTATCCTTTGTATATACCGCTAGTATACAGTTGATACAAATTGTATCATTTATATACACCCTTGTATTTCACTTTGGTTACATATGGTATATGTTGTATCCGTTACACGAATAAATATAATTGCGTGAACGAATACTATTGATACAACTTGTATTCATTGCACGAATGAATACCTATATTCGTTGTGTGTTTGAATACAAGTGATACAAGATGGTAACAATTAAACGATACTACAACTTATAATTAGGCAAATTATAGTTACTAGGCTCTAAACTATAATACTTTATGAAAATTTCTCTTAACTTGAATAATAGCTCATCCTACCATTTGTATATATACCGTTTATACCTTTATATATATATATATATAGGAGTCCGATTTTGAAGTCTCTGTTATGCCAAGCCCGAGCTTTAAAGGTCTCAAAGCGAAGTTCGAAATCCAGTCTCAGAATATATACCTCGAGAGAGCATATCGAAGGCTCGATACGGCCTACTCGAGAGAGAATATCGAAGGCCCGTCATGACCTACCTCGAGGCAAAGGAAAATCGATGACAGTCAAGAAAAAGTGAGAAAATCCCAAGGACACGTGGTTAGGACGGATATGATTTGTAAGGAATAGTACAAATCCGTAATAGGCTGTTATGCAGCTGTACCAATAATATTCTTTGTCATAATTAGACATGTACCATATTAGGGTTTTTCCCTCATATATAAAGGGGACCCCAATCATTTGTAAGGACATGAAATTCACTGCTATAGAATATTCTATGTTTTTCTCATTTACTGTGCTCAAGTTTATTCTTCAACCTTATTGTTATTCATTTATTGTTCATACTTTATTGCCACTAAGCTAGCCTCGAGGCCCTGGAATCACCAATCTCGAGGCCCTCGTTCCTTTAGCAACATTGGTTTGGCTATCACATTCTCCTCACTTACACTTATCATTTCTTGATTATTTACTTGTATTGAAATAAATTACATATTTTTAGAACCACAGATAAAGTTTAATTGTTAAAACCATTTTCGAGGTAAACAATTTGGCGCCCACCGTGGGGCTAAAGATAATAGTGATTATTTTGGTGCTAGTTTTTTGATAACACAAGTTATTCTTCACACTTTTTTTTGTCCAAAGATTCTTTGATTTCAGGTTAAAATATGTCTAACTCAGCAAACGCACCTGTAAACGACGGTCTTGGTTTCCATGGAGAAAACAGTGCAGCGGCTCCAAGGGCCGGCGTGCCACTGCTTAACCCTGGGGTAGCCTTAACACCAGATCCCTATTGACGTAGGTTCACATATTGCTTTGCACGTCGATTTGGGTACTGATATTGAAGGAAGTGTACACGGAGGAGACCAACCTTACACACAAGGGACATAGGCTCGATAAGAAAGATAAGTTAGTCTACAAGTTATCTTTGAAATGTTTCAAGCACAACAAATTGCTATCGCTCAATTGCAGTGTCAGCAAAAGACTTCGAGCACAGCAGGACCGAAAATAGCTCCTCGAGTTGATCCAGCACCAGAAATATTGAGCAATAATGGGTCAGGCACTGACCCTAACATCATGAGGATTCTCGAGGAACTCACTAAAAGGGTCAAGTCGGGAGAAAATAAAATAGAGGATAACGACAAGAAAGTTCCTACAACTTGAGAGTCGGCCAAATCCCAGGAGCACCCCCGATTTTAAAGGGAGTGGATTCAGGGAAGTTCGTGCAGAAGCCATTCCCACCAAGTGCGGCTCCGAAGCCCATTCCGAAGAAGTTCAGGATACCCGACATCCCAAAATACAACGTGACCACAGATCCCAATGAGCATATTACCACATATACTTGTGGTATAAAAGGAAATGATTTAAAGGATGACGAGATCGAGTATGTCCTGTTGAAGAAATTTGGAGAAACCTTATCCAAGGGGGCCATGATGTGGTATCACAACCTACCCCCGAATTCGATAGATCCGTTTTCCATGTTGGCAGACTCATTTGTAAAGGCACATGTTGGTGCCATAAAAGTTGCTACAAGGAAGTCTGATGTGTTCAAAATCAAACAACGAGAGAACGAGATGCTTAGGGAGTTCGTATCCCGTTTTCAAATGGAGCAAATGGAATTACCACCAGTCTCCGATGACTGAGGAGTGCAAGCCTTCACTCAGGGCTTGAATGAACGAAGCTCGATAGCTTCAAAGCAGCTGAAGAAATATTTGATCGAGTATCCTGTCGTAACTTGGGCGGATGTGCACAATAGGTATTAATCGAAAATCAGGGTCGAGGACGACCAATTGGGAGCCCCCTCGGGCTCAGTATATCCAAACAGACTATTAGCAAAAAAATCAAGGAATGTAGAAAGGGAGCCGAGACCGAACAAGGAAAGATACCAACCCTATGTCGAAGACTGAAGAAACGCTTCGAGCCGTGATATACCTCGAAATGATCGAAGGGCGGATCGAGGCCAAAGTTCCCGGGGACTCATGAGCAAAAGCAACCAGATGGCCTAAACCTATACAATCAGATCCTTCCCAGAGGAACCCCAACTTAATGTGCAAATACCATGGCACTCAGGGTCATAGGACTAAGGATTGTAGAAAGCTTTAAGAGGAGGTAGCCCGTTTGTGCAACGAAGGGCACCTTCGAGAGTTCCTCAGCGACCGGGCCAAGAACCATTTTTGAGAGAGAGATACAAATAGGAAGAATGATAAAGAGGAGCCGCAGCATGTCATTCATATGATCATCAGAGGAATCAATGTCCCCCAGGGACCCATATTCAAATGAACAAAATTATCCATCACAAGGGAGAAACGATCTCGGAACTACATTTCCGAGGATACCCTCACATTCAAGAAGAAGACATCGAGGCCTTATCTCAGCCTCATAATGATGCACTACTAATTTCTTTCCTTTTAAATAAAGTTCAAGTTAAACGTGTGATCGTGGATCCAGGTAGTTCGGCCAATATAATCAGGTCGAGGGTCGTGGAGCAGCTCGGGCTGCTCGACCAAATATACCCGCCTCTCGAGTACTAAATAGGTTCAACATGGCGAGTGAAACAACAAAGAGGGAAATCATCCTCCCAGTCAACGTGGTTGGGACCATACAAGCAACCAAATTTCATTTCATCGAAGGTAACATGAGGTACAACACCTTGCTTGGAAGGCCATGGATACATAGCATAAGAGCAGTACCATCAACCCTTCATCAAATATTGAAGTTTCCAACAAAAGATGGCATGAAAATGGTGTATGGAGAGCAGCATGCAGCCAAAGAGATGTTCGCAGTGCATGACTTGGCACCGGTGTCGGCTCCATCTACCTCGGAGAAATCAAAAGGCGAACATGTAGCCAAATAGCAATCACAGAACATACCCTCGATTGAGATCGAGGAACAGATGATCGATGAACAGGTGGTCGAGGACGGAGAAGAATACTTCCTCACCCCCAATCCTTCGTCGTCCCCGAGGAATCAGATGCAACAAAGTCCACTATCGAAGAATCAGATGCAACAAAGTCCACTATCGAAGAACTCGAGCAGGCAGTATTAATTGAACATCTCCCAGAACGAAATGTATACCCGGGAACGGGACTAACCCCAGAAATCGGGAAAAAACTTATTCAATTTCTTATTGATAACATTGATTGCTTCGCTTGGTCCCATTTAGATATGACAGGGATCCTACCAGAGGTAACCACTCATCGACTGAGTGTCGATCCTAGGTTCAAATCGGTGAAGCAAAAAAGGAGGCATCAATCCGAGGTAAATCATACGTTCATCAAAGATGAGATAACTAAGCTTCTTAAAATACGATCCATTAGGGATCTAAAAATACACCGAATGGCTAGCAAATGTAGTGGTAGTCCCTAAAAAGGGAAATAAACTGATAATGTGTGTAGATTACAAAGATTTGAACAAAGCATGCCCTAAATATTCTTTCCCACTGCCAGACATTGACCGTCTAATCGATGCTACGGCCGGCCACGAGATCCTTACTTTTCTCGACGCCTACTCCGGGTACAATCAAATTCAAATGAACCCAGAGGACCAGGAAAAGACTTCATTTATCATGAAGTATGGCACATATTGCTATAATGTAATGCCCTTCAGGCTAAAAAATGCAGGAGCTACATACCAACGCGTAGTTAATAAGATGTTCGAACATCAAATAGGCAAGTCTATGGAAGTTTACATTGATGACATGTTAGTTAAGTCCCTGCGCACAGAGGACCATTTGACTCATTTGCAGGCAACGTTCGATATTCTAAGAAGATACAACATGAAGCTCAACCCCGAGAAATGCATTTTTGGAGTCAGCTCGGGAAAATTTTTGGGCTTCATGGTGTCGAACAGAGGGATCGAGATCAACCCCGACAAAATGAAATCCATCGAGGAGATCACCGTGGTAAGCAATGTGAAAGCGATACAATGGCTGACCGGATGGATAGCAGTCTTAGGCCGATTCATCTCGAGGTCATCAGATTGGAGTCATCACTTTTTCTCCCTTCTCAAGAATAAAAACAATTTCGAGTGGACTTCGGAATACCAACAGGCCTTGGAAGAATAAAACGGTATATCTCGAGCCCACCTTTGCTCCATACGCCGAAGGAGGATGAAACACTATACTTGTATTTGGCGGTGTCCGAAGTTGCGGTAAGTGGCGTGTTGGTTCGAGAAGAACAAGGTACGCAATTCCCTGTTTATTACATAAGTCGGACCCTGGGAGATGCTGAAACTAGGTATCCACACTTAGAAAAATTAGCTCTTGTATTAGTAAGTGCATCTAGAAAGTTAAAACCATACTTTCAATGTCATCCTATATGTGTGTTAACTACATATCCAATTCGAAACATCTTGCATAAGCCCGAATTATTGGGCCGATTGGCCAAATGAGCCATCGAACTTGGAGGGTACGATATCAAATATCAACCTCGAACGGCCATCAAGTCTAAAATTTTGGCAGACTTCGTGGCCAATTTACGCCTACCCTCGTGCCCGAAGTAGAAAAAGAACTCTTATTAAAAACAGGCACATCATCGGGGGAATGGACCCTCTTCATTGACGGTGCCTCGAATGTGAAAGGGTCCGGGCTCGGTATAGTTCTAAAACTGCCTACGGGCGGCATAATTAGGCAATCCATAAAAACTTCGAAGTTGACTAACAATGAGGCCGAGTATGAGGCCATGGTTGCAGGTCTCGAACTGGCCAAGGGCCTAAAAGCAGAGGTCATCGAGGCAAAATGTGACTCTCTTTTGGTAGTTAACCAAGTAAATGAAAGCTTCGAAGTTTGAGAAGACAGAATGCAAAGATACTTAGACAAGCTTCAAGTGACATTGCATCGCTTCAAAGAGTGGACCCTGGTCCACGTACCTCGAGAACAAAATAGTGAGGCTGATGTACTAGCCAACTTAGGATCCTTAGTTGAAAAAGATGACATAATCCGGGGGACTGTCATACAACTATCAAAGTCGGTGATCGAAGAAGGCCATGCAGAAATCAACTCAGCAAGTCTGACATGGGATTGGAGAAACAAGTACATTGACTACTTGAAACATGGGAAGCTCCCTACAAACCCAAAGGAATCGAGGGCCCTTCGAGCCAAAGCAACCCGATTTTCACTTGACGAGAATGGAACATTGTACAGAAGAATCTTCAATGGACCCTAGCAGTGTGCTTGGGACCGAGGGACACCGACTATGTGCTACGAGAAATCCACGACGGCACTTGTGGAAACCACTCTGGTGCTGATTCTTTTGTTCGAAAGGTAATCAGAGTCGGGTATTATTGGGATAGGATGGAAAATGACTCCTAGGAGTTCGTTCGATGATGTAACAAATCCTAAAGATTCGCACCGATGATACATCAACCTGGTGAACAGCTACATTCAGTCCTATCCCTGTGGCCATTCATGAAATGGGGGATGGACATCGTCGGCCCCTACCAACGGCACCAGATAAAGCTAGTTTTATCTTGTTTATGACTGACTACTTCTCGAAATGGGTAGAAGCGCAGGACTTCGAGGAGATAAGAGAAAAAGAAGTCATAGACTTCATATGGGACCACATCATATGCTGATTCGGGATCCCCTCCGAGATTACGTGTGATAATCGGAAGCAGTTCATGGGCAGCAAGGTGAGGAAATTCCTCGAGGATCATAAAATGAAAAGGATTCTCTCGATGCCTTACCACCCAAGTGAAAATGGTCAAGCCGATTCCAAAAACAAAACTATCATTCAAAACTTAAAGAAGAAGTTGGAGAATGCAAAGGGGAAGTGGAATGTTCTACCCAAAGTAGTATGGGCATATCGAACAACTTCGAAGTTGAGCATAGCGGAGACCCTATTCTCTTTGGTATATGGGTTCAAGGCATTGATAGCAGTCGAAGTAGGGGAACCGAGCGTCAAATTTCAGCATGCCACCGAGGACTCAAACAACGAGTCCATGAACACCTCCCTCGAGCTATTAGATGAAAAGCGCGAGGCCGCACTGGTTCGAATGGCCGCTCAAAAACAAAGGATCGAAAGGTACTACAACAGAAGAACAAACCTTCGATACTTCGAAGTCGGAGACTTAGTCCTAAGGAAAGTCACCCTCAACACTCGAAACCCAAATGAAGGGAAGCTAGGCCCTAGTTGGGAAGGACCGTACCGCATCCTCAGAATAGTAGGCAAAGTGTCCTACAAACTTAGCACCATGGAAGGAGACCAACTGCCAAGCAATTGGAACATATTGATGCTCAAACGCAATTATTGCTAAGGTATAACCTTCTCCCTTTCCGTTTATATTTCATAGTAACTTGTTGCAGGTATTCGATTGAGGAGTCGAAGCACCCTTCAGCTCTAAGACCTTGGGTTTTAAAGCATGCGTTGCACTCTTTTTCCCTTAGATCGGGTTTTATCCCAAATGGGTTTTACCGGCAAGGTTTTTAACGAGGAAACATCTATATGCTACCTAAGGAAAACTCAACAAGTATTCAAGTCTTCTTTTTCAATCAACCTCGAATACTGGGGGGCATCACCCTCGGAGGTTACCTTTTCGAAGAAAACAATTTATGCCAAAAAGGGCCTCGATAGGAGAATGTTGTAATGGACCAAACAGTCAAATGGACTCTGTCCATGTAGAATAGTCGAGCCCCCAAGGGAAAAAACATGTACGCATTATTCGAAGAAGCATTCTTATTTATCAAAAACTTTGTGCCTCAAAGAAGTTTACTATTTTCATATGAAACGGCTCAAGGGCCATATACCCCCGAACACTCGGGGACTGCCACCAACGATCAACTTATGGAGTCATCAAAGACTCAGACTCATAAGACCTCAATGAGACAATATCAAATCATAAGACCTCAATGAGGCAACATCAAACTTATAAGACCTCAACGAGGCATACTCAAACTTATAAGACCTCAAAGGCACACACCCGATATTAAGGCCAAGGCTATATATTTGAACTTGTAAAACCCCTAAAAAGGCATACCCTCGATATTAAGGCCAAGTTCATCTCATCCCCGAACTAAAGGCTACGGACAAATATAAGGACTACGGTCATATGAAAAGGCTACGACCGAAATAATACAGATCGGAGACGTCCGACTTCCGCCATAAAACTAAAGGCCTTGAAATATTTCAAAAAAATCCTCGGTTAAAACAGGCTACCCTCGGCATAAGCAAAGGGGCTTCGACAATATCAGCTCTGAACAATGTAAAGGCTTCGAGAAAATCAGCCTTCGAGAGAACCTCACGAGGTACTCAATTATCGTCGCACATCGACTTATAATCGAGATTCCTATTAATCTAACCATCGAAAATTCGGACGAGTATAAAAACATGCCAAGGGATAAATAAAGTCTTAAAAGTCTTTAGCCAGAATAGGGAAAATTGCAGCCATTTTGGAGGTCGAATCGACCCAATCTAAAAAGAGCCTAAGGGATAATTTGTAAGAGCCTAAGGGCCGATTTGTAAGAGCCTAAGGGCTGATATGTAAGAGCCTAAGGGTCGATGTCTTAAAGCCTAAGGGCCGATACCTAAAGGAACTTAAAGGCCAAAGCACATTGTGCTCGAGACCTCACCTAGTTTGAACTCGAAACCTAAGGGTTTTATATTATAATTCCAATACACCGGACTGATCATCAACAACATCAAAAAGACGAAGGCAAGGCAAAAATTAACAATAAAGATGAAACAAAGATCTTTTGTATTTATAGTGAGAGTACAAAATATGTCTACAGAAGCACCCACATGAAGCCTTTACACAAAAAAAGGAAAACAATAAAATCCTAATATTCTGTTGGTGCCTCTTCCCCCTCAGGGACTTCGTCTTCATCTTCATCGCTCTCCGAGCCACTATCAAAATTCTCGATCTCGGCAGAAAGATCAAAACCTTTTGCATGCACCTCCTCGAGAACCTGCCTTCGAGATTCTAGTCGAGCATGGTCGAGGGCACGAGTTAGCTTGAGCTCAGCTTCAACAGATACCTTCTTAACCCGAGCATTTGATGCAGCAGCGTCAGTACGATATGAAGACATGAGTTCATCAACTTCGAACTTGACTTTGGATAGCTCAACGGCCAATTCAGCATGAAGCTCCTTGTATTTACGTCCCTCCTCTTTTGCACTCAGAAATTGGTGCTCAGCCGAGGTCAGCTTTTCCCGAAGAGTGTCCTTCTCGTAAGCTACCTCGTCCATACGCTGCCTCAGTCCGAGGATCTCAGTGTCTTTGACCCTAAGATCCTCCCGAAGTTTCCCCACCAGGTCATCCTTCTGCTCGAGCTACAAGGATTGAATTGAGACATTAGAACACTAAAATGAATAAGTGTAAAGTAGGACAGCAAAGGCTATGTTACCTGCTCGATGAGATCGGCTCGTTCTCAAGATGCCTCATCCGATCGGGCTCGAAGGTCCTTAAGTTCCTCCTCTTTTCTGACATAAAGGGCCTTGAGGTCATCATGTTCCAGCATGAGCTTCCTAAGCTCGTCTTCGCATCAAGAAAGCTCAGTCCGAGACTTGGAGAAAGCCTGGTCGTAGAGCATCATAGCCTGGTCACGAAGAAAGGAAGTTATAAAGGCACAAATCAAATCCCAAACATAGTCGTTAACAGACGAATTATACCTGCTTTCAAAGCTTATCAACCTCTTCGAAGATAAATGAGGCACCGAGATCAGGGCCTTCCTCCATCCCTGCAAGGCATTCTTCGAAGATATCATTCTCCCTGTGGGATTCCCCTGCTTCAGGAGTCTTCATGTCCTAGGCATCTCGTATCTGCCCCTCGGAAAAGGATGGGCCTTGTGGAGAATCACCCACATCGATCACCCCAAGTGGTTCAATGGGATCCTTCTCCTTCCTTCGAGAAGCTTCGGGGTTGGTCTCTCCAGGATCCTCGACCGAGTACATTTCAGTACTAGGCATGCTCTGGTTATTGGTTGGCTCGAGGACTTTACTCGAACCCCCTTCAGGAATATCTTCAACTCGAGATAGAGCCACCTAAACAACCTTCGGTGCATTAGCCTTTGAGGCATTAATACTACTTCATCTCCGAGCTATTAACGGGAGGGCATCGTCTTCGGTCTCATCTCCCTCTTCGTCCTCGGCATGAAGACTCGTAGCAACTTTGGGAGTCATAGCCGTTGTGTCGGTCTTAGATTTCCGAGCTTTGGTCTTTTTTAGTTTCAGGGACTCCAGCGGCGTCTCCCTCTTTATCTTCTTATCCTTGGCGGGTTTTGGGGTATCTACTTCGCCAGGCGGGGGAGGCCTCATTGAAATGGCTTCCCCAAGGCCTACATAAGCACAGAGGGTTAAGTGTGCTACCATGAGATATCTTCTCTAATAAATTCGAAAAGCGACAGTAATAAAAGCTCACCATGGTTTTTGGCCTCCCTTCGACCTCTGGACAACTCACGCCAGATACGCTCCGCATATGCGGAGGTGGAATCTAGTTGTCGAACCCAGCCCTGGAGGTCCTTGACCGCATCGGGGTACCACTCGATGGCTGCACCATCGGAAGGGAGTTGGTTCAATAGGAAGAAAAAACATTTGACTAACAAAGCATGTTCGATGAGTCGGCACTTACGTTTCATATTCCATTCCTTGGGGAATGGCATCTTCTCAGCAGGAATCAAGTCTGAGGTTCTGACTCGAACGAAGCGGCTCATCCATCATCGGTACTTATCTTCGTCGATGCTAGCGAAGAAAGACTTTGAAGATCAACGTTGTAGCTTAATAAGGCCACCTCGATAAAAATGAGGACTGTACAGCCTAATCAGATGGTCGAGGGTGAAAGGCATCCCCTCGACCATGCTCGAAAAGTACCTAATCAGGTAGACGATTCTCCAGAAGGAAGGACAGATTTGACCAAGTGTCACTGGATATTGTCTACAAAAGTCGAGGATCATTGGATCTACCCGTGGAGATGAGGTCTCTACAGAACCTAAGGTGAATGGGTATGTATATACGCTCAGAAAGCCAGCTTTGTAAGTGGTTATGTCCTCTTCAGCTAAAGGGATCTCCACTTGTACTGCATCCCCCTAATGGCAATCAACTTTTGCTTTTTTGGTTTCGGTTATTAGACTAATATATCGAGACATGGGTTCACACCATCCCGCAATCGAGGAAGGTTTTTCAACCTTAAAATCAGAGGATGTTTCACAGGGCCCGGGGGTACACTCCTCGATACGAGGAGGTACTACCATTTTGCTCTTAGACGAGCGTGATGATGAAGGGGCTTTCTATTTTTGGGGAACGGTCTTTGAAGTTTTCGCCATGTTGAATTTCAGAGTAAGGAGAAGGAACTGATTAAGAGATAAACCTAGAGAAAGGATGAATGCAGAAAGGAGTTAATGAAGATTTGAAGATGTGTAGAAAGTGAAAGTATAAAAAATGTAGGATTGGAGTATTTATAAGGGTCATCTAAACGTGTTGGAGAAGCTAAAAGGGCGGCCAATGGTCGTTATCGATTTCTGGTTTTTGAGAACTGTGCAGACATGACATCTGCACAACCTTTCTATCACACCAGTCGCTGACATCATGTGACTGACATCATGGTGAGAATGTTGAAGAGTCAAAAATTCAAAATCGTTTCTTATCATTTCATTCTAAGAAACGCGGGGACTATCTGTATATGACCAAAAGCGAAGTTCGAAGCCCAGTCTCAGAATATATACCTCGAGAGAGCATATCGAAGGCTCGATACAGCCTACTCGAGAGAGCATATCGAAGGCCCGTCACGACCTACCTCGAGGCAAAGGAAAATCAATGACAGTCAAGAAAAAGCGGAAAAATACCAAGGACACGTGGTTAGGACGAATAAGATTTGTAAGGAATAGTACAAATATGTACTAGGCCGTTATACAGTTGTACCTATAGTATTCTTTGTCATAATTAGACATGTATCATATTAGAGTTTTTCCTTCCTATATAAAGGGGACCCCAATCTTTTGTAAGAACATGAAATTCACTGCTATAGAATATTCTACTCTGCTTTTCTCGTTTACTGTGCTCAAGTTTATTCTTCAACCTTATTGTTCTTCATTTATTATTCATACTTTATTGCCACTAAGCTAGCTCCGAGGCCCTGGAATCACCAAGCTCGAGGCCCTCGTTCCTTTAGCAACATTGGTTTGGCTATCACATTCTCCTCACTTACATTTATTATTTCTTGATTATTTACTAGTATTGAAATAAATCACGTATTTTTAGAACCACAAATCAAGTATAATTGTTAAAACAGTTTTCGAGGTAAATAATGTACAAATCATGTATAGTATATGTATAATTATATATAATTATTATATAATTTATGTATACCGACTTGAAAAAGTAAACAATGAATCCGAACAACTATTTATGTAAACATCGCTTTTGTAAAAGAACTTCTTTACTACCTCACAGGAAGGCATATTGTAGATGAAGAGAGTTATGAGAACCAAACCCTAGAAACTCTGCATATCATCAGCATTAAGTACTGAGTAACCGTCCAAAGAGAAGATATATTTCACCTTTAATGTATCACGAGATTGATACAAGCTTGAGTTTAATCTGCTTGAATACGTATCACATTTTACAAGATTTAACTATAATATTTTTTACACTATCACTGTAATTTAACACGTTCTTCTAGCAGGTCGCCTCTCTTCTTTTTCGGATAATTAATTTCATTTTATGGACTATTGCCGTTACGTAGTTAATTTGATGGTCTCAAAATTATTTTTGAACGTATAAAAAGTTTACAAATCATTTTCATATCCTCACAAATTTTAATACTTATTATTAGCCACTAATTAATGGGCAGGGTAGATAAGATGTCTAGTCGAATAGACAATGCCAGATCACTTCTATTTTTATAAAATTAATGCTGACATGGCATTAGCTACACCAACCAAGTGTATGACATTAGAGAATACAAAATCCATCTGCCCCTCATATTGAGCCAAACTAATGGCATCCAAAAGAACCTTATCCTCTCCTTGTCGTACAATTACACATGGGAGAAAACTTAGCAAAAAGTTAAATGAGTTGGGTCCTAACTAGTCCTATTGTTTTATTGAGAAAAGTATATTTTTAGCCGTTTTTAAAATTAATAACCGAAATATTTTTTGTATATATGTATTATATACAAAAAATATATATATTTTACACACTTTCAACTAGTAAATTAATGCAATTAATTTCAATTGATCGGTCAGTTTTGTTTTTTGCCCTTTGTTTGATTGAGTCAAGATAGGTTGATAAATTTTGCTAAACAATACGCTATAATTTAATTCGTCTAACTTAAAATTATTTTCTAAGTTTTTCTTTATGATATATATGTAATTGGCTTAATCAAACTAATAGAATCATTTTCTTTAATTTTCATGACTATAACAAACAAATCAAACCCATAAAAAAATTCCATTTTGATAATTCAATTTAAGTGGGTTCTCATATTTCTGTTATTGCTTGTTGATTCTTGTGCTTTGGTTTTTTTTTATTGCCTTACCGGTATTACTATTTATTGTTATTTCTTGCGTTTATCTTTCCTGAGCCTTTTTATCCACTTTACTTTGTATCTTTTCCGAGCCGAGGGTCTACTGGAAATAGCGTCTCTACTTTTTCAAAGTAGGGGTAAGGACTGCTTACATATTATCTTTCTCAAACTCATAGGCGGACTCAGGATCTGAAACATATGAATTCGAGATTCCAGATTTTTTTTGAAGTTAGTGGTTCTAAATTAATAATTTGTACATATTTAATGAATTTCTTAAAGAATTACATGATTTGGACCAAAATTACTGGGTGACCGAACATGTACGTTCTACACTTCCTCTGCCCCTGGTCAAACCTCACATATAAAATTTTACTAGGTTATTGTTGTCGTCGTCTAATTTCAGTGGGTCGATTTTGGCCACATATGCAATCCAAATTCATCCAAGTTATGTCCCTCTATATTGTACTCTTCTACTGCTACTCTAGTAGTATAATAGATAAGTAAAGTACAGTATAACTTTATTAATTGACTTACATACGCATAATCTTGCTTTAAAGTCGAACAGAGATACTTCGATTATAAACCTAATATTCTTTTACTGCTGCAGGATTTGTTTTCTTAGCTTTTGTTTACACTAAAATTTGGATAACAATTAAACTTATATTGTGATTTTAAGGATATGTGATTTTACTCAATACCAATTGATAAATATGAAAGTGAACGACAGAATTAAACTATAAACAAATCAAACCAATGTTCAAACTGAGCTTTCAGCCTCGAGTCAAAGTGCCCTCGAACTGATAAGTGCAAGAATAGTAAAGATGGAATAAACTGATGAATAATAACACAAGTAAGAAAGGAAGAGTTGTATTATTTTTTTCTCGGTCGTCCATGATCATCCAACAAATGATTAGAACTCCTCTTTATATAGTAGAGGAATTCTACTTATGGTATAACTCTAATTACAGAAGGAAATCGTATAATCAGCTAATTAACCGCTTCTTATTTGATTCATTCTGAGATTCACGTCACGATCCTCGACCAATCACAGTTATCACGCTTTGCCATTACCAAGCTATCCCCGATGTTACTCGGAATCTATCTCCCTTGGCTTCGATTGATACCGACCTCGATCTAGAAAGAGACATCTTCGAGGCAAGTCCCAATCCCGATCAAATAGTAAAATTGGGTGGCCCCAATTTCTACTGTATAAAGATAGTCCCCTCGTTTCTTGGAGCATAGTGACAATAAACTAAATGAGCCTTCGATTCTTATTGGCCTCGATGAATTATGATGTCATTCCCGTGACGTAAGCGATGGAAGTGACCGAAATGTCGCGTCGGTACAGTTCCCCAAACCATTAATGAGAATCTGTTGGCGGTCGGCCACTAGTGTTGTTGAACCGTCACCATAAATACACAAATAGGCCTCCTTCTTGTTGAATCAAACTTTACCTTCACCTTCATCTTTTCTTCTAAGCTTTTATCTCTCTCAAGTTCTTCTCTTTCACTACTCCTTAGGTTTTTACCGCTAGCCTCAAACCACCAAACCTTACTATCTTTTTTTTTTCAACTCATATAATGGAGAAAAAATCTAAAACGGTTCCACAAAAGGAAAAAGCTTCCTCTTCTTCTTCACGGTCGGCCCGCAATAAAACATCAGTAGATCCGCTCCCTGAGGAGTGTGTTCCAGGACCGTGTGTTCTTAAATCCGAATTCAAAATCGAGAAACCTCCATCGATTACTGGTCGGTATGAGCACGTATCGAGATACATCTGCTCGATAACCGTGGGGTATCTCGAGCAAATCAAGAGGGATTGCAACTGGGGGACAAATTGGTAAAGATCCCATTCCCTGAAAAGAGCCTCACTACCCACGTGAAAGGGTACTTAAGTGTTTATACTTACCCTTCACGTTGGGCCCCCTCGATCCAGTCATCATAGACTTTTGCCGTCAATACCAGGTGACATTAGGCCAAATACACCCCTCCTTTTGGCGCATAGTGATCATGCTTAGGTTCTTCACAAGCAAAGCTGAGGGGTTGTCGTTCACCCTCGATCACCTCATCAGGTTATATAACTCTCGTATCTTTCGAGGGTTGATCAAGCTGCAACGTCAGAAAACCAAGGTGTTGTTCTCGAGCATTGACGGGGACAAAGACCGAGGATGGATGGGCCGATTCGTTTGGGTGAGGACCTCCGATTTCATCCCGAAGGATAAGATGCCATTTCCCGCGAAATGGAACTCGAAACGTAAGTGTTATTTCGCGTGTTGATCTCCATGTTTCTTTCTGTTTTCTGTTTTATCTAATGTTTTCTTTTGTCATGCAGTGGTAGTTTGGATGCCTTGAGCAATCCTCGATCTTGAGAGATGGGTCCGAAAGCAGGCTTTAACTTCTACTTATGCTGAACGTCGCTGGCGCGATTTGATAAAAGGCCGATGGGAGGCAAAGAACCATGGTAAGTTTCCTCTTTCACATATTTGATGCATTAGCGATATTTTTTTCACTTACATAACTTCTTCTTGTGCAGGCATAAGCAAGGATGTGTCCTTGAGGCCTCTGTCTAGTGAGGAAGAGGCTATGGCTCCGGCTCCGAAGCGGGGGAAAGACAACAAGAGAAGAAGGGCCTCGACCTCCGAGGACCCTAAACCCAAGAAGAAAAAGAGTTCGATTAGACAATCGAGGACAGATGATTCTGCTCTTCCTGCCCATGTAGTCCAAGAATTAAGGGAGGAAGAGTAAGAAAATGAAGATGGTGATCCGATGCTCGTGACTCGAGTGAGAAGATCCATCTAGACCTCCAAGGCCACTGAATCAGTGGCGACTGGTGAGGCCCCGCCTCATGCTGAGGAAGCCTTGGAGAAAGATTCGGGCAAAGTCCCCGAGTCGTCCGAGGTCGAAGATGCTTCTCGTCCAACGGCGAGTATATCCGAGGGGGCTGGTTGTTACACCCCATATTTTCGTACATGGAAGTACGCCATAAGTAAATTGATATAAGCTCGAAAATGAGATGTTAAATTCCGTATTTTTGTACGTTAAAGTTTCATCATAAGCTAATCGACGTAAGTTCAGGAATGAGATTATAAGCATTATTCTATTTCAAACAAGTGATGAGTAAATTCGTGAAGGTGAGAGGGTAAAAAAATCAAAGAAAATGAATTTTCATCAAAGTTTGACATGTTTGGATAAAATATGGCCCGAGAAAAAATACCCGGTATTTATGAACTAGATGCAAGGTACCACGTGACCATGATAGTAAGGTGTATAAGGTGTGTTAAAAGTGAGTAGTATTTTAAGTAAGTTTAGATAATTCTTAATAATTTGGGTAAATTATTAATTATCGAGTAATGGGAGATTACCTAGTTAATTAAGGAATAGTTGGGTGATTAATTAAAAAATGGTATAATAGTAGAACCCCCCCCCCCCCCCCCCCAACGTGGCAGCAAGACACCCTAAGATATATGACTCTTAAGTCATGGGATTATGTGGCAAGATTAAGAGTATGTGGTTAAACCACCACATAAGGTGGGCCCCACATCAATTCTAACAAAAGTCATCTCTAACTTGAAAAAAGAGATGCATATGTAACGTTAGATTTTCATAAGTATCTTCAACAAGATTCTCACAGTATCTTCAACAAGATTACCAATTCAACAAGATTTCATAAAATCTTAAGCAACGTGAGATTTTACAATTTTAAGGGAGTACGGTGCAATCTTTCTCAAGAATATCATACTGATTTTCTCCTACTTCGATCCGCCGTTATGTGTTGTCGCAATCAATGGGTGTTAAAGGGGTTGTCAAGAAAATCGGTTTAGGTATGTTAAGGCTTCATTTTGGTTTGATCTCGTAACTACATGTGTTTTATAACGAGGCATAAATAGAAGTTCATACGCCCGAATTTATATACATTATCCTAGTCTCATAGGTCACAGTATTCTCCTTTATCGGGACTTTATATCCAATTGAGTATTGTCTTCTTCCATACAAAAGAGCAGAAGGTCTATATATGTACAATGTTACAGTATTTTCACCACCATCGAGCTATAATCAGTAGGCAGGCCCCTATTGGGAAACCTTTGATCAGATGGTAAGTTATATACCGAGCCTACTATGGTCGAGCGCCTATGAGTGAGCCCAGAATGGCCTAGATACAGAGCCTAGTATGGTCGAGCGCCTATGAGCGAGCCTACTACAGCAGAGCAGTTATATATATCGAGCCTTATAGGGCCGGACAACTATTTTACTTACTATATTGAGAGAGTTGAGTCAGTATCAGCAGGTAAGCATATCTTCAGATTATCTTTGACTCCCAGTTACTTTCAGTTATTATATTAGCAGTTCAGTTTCAGCTTTCAGTTATTCTGTTGCCTTACATACTCGACACATTATTTTGTACTAACGTCCTTTCTGCCAGGGACGCTGCATTTCATGCGTGTAGGTTCAAACAGGCTAACGGGTAGACCTCCTCAGTAGGTGTTTCCCGAGTTCATCTTGATCAGTAAGCTCCACATCCTTCGAAGTAGCCGTGTCTAGACTTTTATGTACATTTTGTGTGTGTGTGTGTGTGTATATATATATATATATATATATATATATATATATGTTATGGGTAGGTTGGGGCCCTGTTCCGATCACAGTACATCCATCAGTAGAGGCTTGTAGACATATCATGTCAGTTAGTGTAATATGTTGAGCTTGTAGGCCTTGTATGTATATTTTGTTGGTTTGCCACCTGTAATATTTATGACGGCCTTGTCGGACCAGATTTATATTGATGTTTAGTCAGCGTTCACAAATTGTCTTGCAATGTGGCCCATGGTCAAAGTATTACATTATATGTCCAAAGTCCCTTAGTTGTAAGTTGGTATGCAAGTATAGGTGAGGCACCGGGTGTCGATCTCGCCCCCTAGGTTCGGGTTCACAACCTTCTGCACTTAAGATTTCGAAATATTATCCATGCAACATATATACTGACATTCATACGGCCGTAGAAGAGTTTGGTATAAGTTAAAAGAAAGAATTGAGCCCAGGCCATAGACAAAGGATTGAATTGTTAGAAGATTGTATCATGGATATTCCATAGCACCCATGAAAGGCTAAAGTAATAACTAATACCAGGAGCCACAGATCGGAAGATAGCTTAAGCCTACATGAAGGCTGATCAGAAGGAAGAGGAAACTAAAGAGTTACATCAACCAAATAAATCAGGAGTATAATTATTGGACCCAGAAAATTATAGAAATAGTGATTAAGGACATTGCAGAATCACTCTTAATATAAGATGTACAAGAGAGATAGTACAGTAGCCATATTCTATAGCGGCTCTACGATAAAGTCAGTAAGAAAAGTACCATCCTCATAAGAAGTCAATATGAAGCTCTCCCGGATCGTGTATGCACCAAAGGTACAAGTGTTATAATAAGAGCTTCAAGTTGTGGATGTGAATTGTACCTATGTGGAAGGAAGGTCATGAAATATATAGAAGATATAATGCGATATTTTAAGGTAAAGGTAAACAACGTGTGAAATAATCAAATGCTGAAGGTTGTGAACAATTCATACTTCGGAGAGAAGGCTAGAAGCGTGGGGATTCTGTATCCAGGAGTGATAGCGGCATTGTTAGTAGCATATCTTCCAGCCTATGGTTTCTAGGTACCGAGAGATCTAGCCAGGAGAGTAAAGAAGAGTTAGAGACGATGTGATGCCTCGCTTGATGTTCCAGAATAACATAAGAAAATCTATGGTGCAACAAGTTGAAGGAAGGTTGCGAATAGTATAAATAGATACGTATAGGTTGCAAGCTAAAGTATAGTAAAGCAACAAGGTTTTATGACAGGAGTAAGGATGAGAAAGGACGAGTGAGAAGGTAATGAAAATGGATGAGTCCTCAGGATTAATCCCATGAAAACAAGAGAGGTGATGGCTTCTCTAAGTTATAGAAAGCTCAGTATAGCCTGAATGAACTCAAAGGAATCTAAGACTTGTAGCATCTAGAAGGAATGGAATGATGCCCTGGAAGTGGAATGAGGGTGTGATTGTGATAGATAAAGGATGACGTTTAGGCCTTCGATTGAGTAATGACTTGAAGAGGATTTCATGAATTGTACGGGATTAAAATACCAATGTAAGGTGAGTCATATTGGGATGCTATGAAATACGGTTATGGAAGTATAGTATCCCCCCTAGGTGGATCAATCTAATTACTCCAGATGTCCCCGATGAGACGTGAGCCTCAGCGGCAGTGTTACATAGGAGATCAAGTTATCAGTGGTAGATGATAGATCAACATTAAGGTGAATCAATAATGGATGGACAAAAGTCACAAAGTATGAGGTGAGATTAGGCCGTCATTCTTAAGATAAACAGTAATGAGGAGGCATTAAAGAACATAGATTTATACTTATGGGATAAGCAACGAACGTAACCTGGAGTTTGGTAGCGGACCTCAATAAGGATAAATCGAGGTAAGATTTATGGTATATTATGACCTAGTTAGATGCAGTAAATTTATGCGGATAGATGACCGAGCCTATGAAATAAGATATAGCAATATTCATAAGTTCAACAAAGTACCGAGCGAAGATCTTCAGTATACCTATGGATGCCCAGAGGGACATCTTGTCAAGCTCTGTATATGTTTATAAAGTGAGTCCTAAAGATGGGCTAAAATATGGAGGAAAAAGGAGAGAAGAGTCGCATAGGCGCACTTACAAGGTTAGAGTCGTACAAGCTGCATCATAGAAGGTAGCAACAATTACGGGATTGGAAGGATTCCGACCAAAAGTCATGGTGTGAGAAAGAGGCCTAAAGGGAGGAATATCCTGGCCTTTGGAATTATTCACTGAACAGTTGCCTAAATGGCAAGGAGAGTACTAAAGTATTCAGAAGACATAAGTCATGAAAATGATAGGTGCATCAGTCAACATAACGAATGTTCCAAAGGAGGGAATGATGTTACACCCCATGTTTTTGTACGTGGAAGTACGCCATAAGTAAATTGATATAATATCGGAAATAAGATGTTACATTTCGTATTTTCGTACGTTAAAGTTTCATCGTAAGCTAATCGACATAAGTTCGGGAATGAGATTATAAGCGTTATGCTATTTCAATTAAGTGATGAGTAAATTCGTGAAGGTGATAGGGTAAGCAAATCAAATAAAATGAATTTTTTTCAAAGTTTGACATGTTGGAATAAAATACGGCCCGAGCTAAAATACCCGGTATTTATGGACTAGTACCGTGCAAGGTACCAGACCATGATAGTAAGGTGTGTTAAAAGTGAGTAGTATTTTAAGTAAGTTGAGATAATTCTTAATCATGTAAGTAATTGGTTAATTATTGGGTAATGGGAGATTACCTAGTTAATTAAGGAATAGTTGGGTGATTAATTAAAGAACGGGATAAGAGTATAACCTCCCCCCCCCCCCGTGGAAGAAAAACACCCTAAGATATATGACTCTTAAGTCATGGGGATTATGTGGAAAGATTAAGAGTATGTGGTTAAGCCACCACATAAGGTGGGGCCCACATCAATTCTAACAAAATTCATCTCTAACGTAACAATAAAGATGCATATGTAATGTGAGATTTTCATAAGTATCTTCAACAAGATTTCATAACATCTTAAGCAACGTGAGATTTTTCAATTTTAAGGGAGTACGGGGCAATATTTCTCAAGAATATCATACGGATTTTCCCCTACTTCGATCTGCCGTTACGTGTTGTCGCAGTCAACGGGTGTTAAAGGATTTTCAAGAAAATCGGTTCAGGTATGTTAAGGCTAAGCCCTTCCTTCATTTTAGCATGACCTCGTAACTACATGTGTTTGATAACGAGGCATAAAGAGAAGTTCATGCTCCTGGATTTATATACATTATCCTAGTCTCATAAGTTACGGTATTCTCCCTTATCAGGACTTTATATTCAGTTGACTATTGTCTTCTTCCAGTCAAAAGAGCAGAGGGTCTATATATATATACAATATTACAGTATTTTCACCACCATCGAGCTATAATCGGTGGGCAGGGCCCTATTGGGCAACCTTTGATCAGATGGTAAGTTATATGCCTAGCCTACTATGGCCGAGCGCCTATGGGCAAGCCTAGAATGGTCGAGATACATAGTCTAGTATGGCCGAGCGCCAATGAACGAGCCCACTACGGCAGAGCAGTTATATATGCCGAGCCTTATAGGGACGGACATCTATTTTACTTACTATATTGAGAGAGTTGAGTCAGTATCAGCAGGTAAGCACATCTTCAGATTATCTTTCACTCCTAGTTACTTTCAGTTATTATATTATCAGTTCAGTTTCATCTTTCAGTTATTTTATTGCCTTAAATACTCGGTACATTATTTCATATTGACGTCCCTTTTTCCCAGGATACTGAATTTCATGCGTGCAGGTTCAGATAGGCTGACGGGTAGACCTCCTTAGTAGGTGTTTCCTGAGTTCAGCTTGATCGGTAAGCTCCACATCCTTCGTAGTTGCCGGGTCTAGAGTTTTATGTACATCTTGTGTATATATGTATATATATGTTATGGGTAGGTTGGGGACCTGTTCCGATCACAGTACATCCATCAGTAAAGGCTTGTAGACATATCCTATCAGTTAGTACAGTATGTTGAGCTTGTCGGCCTTGTATGTATATTTTGTTGGTGTGACAGTTGTAGTAGTTATGACGGCCTTGTTGGCCCAGCTTTATATTGATGTTTAGTCACCGTTCGCAAATTGTCTTGCAATGTGGCCCATGCCCAAAGTATTACATTATATGTCCAGAGTCCCTTAGTCGCAAGTTGGTACGCAAGGATAGGTGAGGCACCGTGTGCCAGTCTCGCCCCTATATTCGAGGCATGACACTGGTCCCGAGACCCCTCAAGTTAAAAAGAGCGCCCTGAATGACTCACTTGGGGCAATGACAATAGGTCACTCGCCATCCCTTCCTGCCTACTCTGAAGAGGCTATACGGGATGCTCAGGCTTTGGAGACTCCCGAAGTAGGTGGAGTCCCTGGTGAGGAGGATCCTTTTCGGCACTGCTTTACCAAGGTCGAAGATGCCTTCGATCTCAATGATGCATCCAACCTCTTAAAAGAGGCCCTACGTATTCTGAACCGAGTAAGTCTAAGTTCTTTTGTTGATGTAGAATTCTTTCATTTTTGACTAACTCTTTTCCCTCTCTATACATGCTTTCTCTAAGTCTCTGGTCGAATTGAGATAGTGTGACGCCGATCTCTAAAGGATTTTAGAGGAGACGAATGCTCTCAAGCTTCATTGTGGGCAGAAAGACGGGGAGATTCAAGACCTCAAAGTTGATCTGGCTAAAGCTCGTTGTCGCGCCCCATCTTTCCTCGCGGAGATCGGGTTTATGACATTCGGTTGAGACAACTCTTTCCTTTTGGGAAAGGGGTTTGTGTTTTTTGAGAGTCGCCACCTAACGATTTTTAAAGGTGCGTTAGGACACCAAAAGGGTTCATTTACACTACGTTGTTAACCAGAGATAGGGTAAGGGCTTGAATTATCTTAAGGGGAAGGTTTTAGGCACCCCTCAGGATCCACATGTGGTTCCCGGCCAAACAACTTTTGTGAATTTTTACGGCTTAGCAAACAAACAAATAAAGGCTCAAATAAGGGGGGGTTTAAGTCTTAAGCATGCATATGTTTGAAAATAGTAAAGAAGGTTAGATTTTGAAAGGATTATGATCTAAGCATATAAAGGGTATCCTATGTTTATAATAATATGGATCATATCAATGCAATACCCGGTAATCACTCCTCGAAGAGGGGCTACACGTGGTATTAGCGCACGGGTCATCATATCCATATTCTAATCGTTCCCACCCCGTGAAAGTAACTAAATCGAGTGTTGATCTCGACCTCAATTGCATGCTGTTACCCGTCCCTTCCTATCAGTCCCAGAGGAAATTAGGACTTCTATCCTATAAGGGATGTTCTAGGCATATCCTCAAGTTTGAAGGAAAAATACTAAGGCGACAGATAAGAAGATGTAGGACTGCAATTAGGGGGAAACACAGAAAAGCAGAGAAAAGGCACAAGTATACTTCTACATGTAATGTAAATAAGCAACATGAGTTAAACACAATTAAAGTCTTTGATTCAGATCCTAAAACATGGTATCTAAATGATAATAACAAAGAGGCAGATTTCCAATTTTAGCAATTTAATCACCTAAGGTTTGCCTACGCGGGGGACAGTGTATACTAATTATCTGAATTGTTAAAGTGACTGTTATAAATTATTACCTACACATGCTGTCCTAGGTTATTCAGAACACAGAATTGTTGCCAGTTGTTTTAGAGAAACTGAGTGAAGTGTTTTATACCTTTTACATGCACCAGTAGTTAGACTAGGTGTTGTAAAGAGGGTATGAATGAAATCCTAAAACATGGTATCTAATGCACAGGTAGGGATGCAGAATGATGAATATGCAGAATTCTAAGAAGGATTTCTAAATGCTCACAGCATTATGCACGATTTCAGAATATGCAAGAGTACAGTTTGTTAGTGTTATCCTAGGGACAGGATTTCTAAGTGCGCATAGCAATATGAAACATGATTGCAGAAGATACCAATTATTAACATTATTTACCCTATCACAGATTTTTTCTAAGTGATGAATGACAGTACTGAAACAAGATGCTGAAATAGTGTTCATAAAGCCTAAATAGCATGATTTCTAATGCATGATATGCTTTGCACATATCGCTCCTAAACATGATTTCTTTTGCGCAAATAAGGAATGTAAGCCTAATAGCATGGTTTTTACCCTTTAATATTTATAGCATGCATATTTACCCCTCTCTTTTCACTATCCATCCCCAAATAGTTGTTTACAGCAATTATTACAGGCCATCTGCATGAATTACACAAATGAATAAAGAAAAGAAGAAGTTATACTATAGGGAGCCTACAGATAGGCCCAGAATCTCCAGAATGCCTCAATGCCACTGATCTTCACAGCCTTTCATATAATCCAGGTGTGTCAGAGTTCCCTAAGGATCTCAAAGGATCTCGGAAAGTGCTCACACCCAGATTTCCATAACCAGATTTGAGTAAGTGCAATGTGGAAGGGCTGGCTCTAATGTGTCATAGTTCAGAGGGATCTCATAGGGATCCCAAAGCAGTCACACATTAAAGGGGCAGAACCTAGACTTCTAAGAGTATATGTGAGAGTGCTTGACATAGTTTTGAAAGAGTTGAGTTGGAAAACAATTTGAAAATGAATAGTTTGAAATAATTTTTGGAGAACAGAAGATTTTGCTTTTAGTGAAAACAGCTTGAAAGAAAGGGATTAGGACAATCAACAACTCAGAACCACATCAGCATGCATAGTACAAGGAAGCAGCCACAAACAGGGAATAAGGGATTGGGGACAAGTAGGCTGCTCATGAAGCAGATTTGCATACAAGTAAATACCAGAGAAATACTAAGGTATCACAGAACTTTAACAACAGCAGAACAGTTTTCATAAATATGCTTAGGCCAGAAACTTAACGGAATCAGATTGAGGGATGCCAAAGAGGAAGTACATAACAAACAGAGTTACACACAGGTCCAGGGGAAAGGGTTACAGCATATGTTCAGAATTACATGTAACTAAGTGACACAAATACATGCTTATAGTGTGCTGGGGATCAGAGGTAAAGCAGAGTCCTAGTGAAACATATAAAAAGGCAGTAAAACATGCTGAAACTAAAGAGAAAAGGATAATCACATTGGTAAAATAACAAATTGGCATGCTAATTGCAAGGTAGACAGCAGAACCACAAGTAGAAGCATAATATAAACAAAAGGAATTTCAATATTAAAAGAGGCATGTTGTTTTTGATGCTTTAAGTTAAACCGAAAAACATACCAGTTAAATGAGAGAATAAGTGCAGAGTGAGGAGCAGCAGAGTGAAGAACAGTAGAGTGCAGAGCAATAGAGTGTATAGTTGCTCAGTCTTGTCTTGTAGCCGACTAAGAATAGCAAGTAAACAACAAGAATAACAAGAGAGACTGTATTTGTGTGTGAGAGAGTTCAGAACAGTGTTTTGTTTGTCTCTTGATAATGAAAGAGCAGAGGTATTTATAGTCTTAAACAGGCAGGAGAATAAGGTAAGAAGTACTAATTTAACATAGTTATATGAAAAATACCAAATCAGAATCAATCAAGACTCGGACTCCCTTTAATTAGGGAGTCATAGTTCAAACGGGTACAAGTTGTATCAAAAAGGAAAAGAATCAATTATAAGACTGATTTTACCATAATAGGAGACCGACGATGGGAGTCGAACTGCCTCTAGTTCACTTGAGAACCCCCAAATGGTGATACAAGGCGAAGGATGGAGCCATGAGGCTGGTGAGAGGTGAAACCTCCATGGTTTCCGGCGAGGAGGTGGCCGGAGAAGGGAGAGACAGGGCTCAGTAGACGAAGGGTTTAGAGAGAGATGAGAGAGTTGAGATGGCGGAGGGTGAGGGGGAAATGAGAAGGGGGGAAGGGTAGTCTTAGGATTAATTATGGAAGGAATTATTTGGACCGTTGATCAAATTTGATCAACGCTTGAGATTGAATCCGGATTGGGCCGGGTAATATAGGAATTGGGGTTGGGGGGTCTGTTGGGTTAGGGGTTTGGATTAGTTAGGCTAGAATTAAAAATAAAAGTGGCTAATTATTAAATACCCATAAAAAATAGATAAATAATTTATAAAAATAGCTAATAATTATAATAAATGAAATTGATGCTTAATAAAATTAAATTATCATGATTAATTAGTATTTAAAATATAAAATGACTAATTATTTTGCCAAAATAGCATAAAACATATGATTAGGTTATAATTGCAAAGTTATTGCAATTATTGCCAAAGAGTGCCAATCTGGCTAATTGTGAAATAATTTGGTATTAGTAGGATATAAAATAATATATTAAATCAAGAAATGTATTTGAAATCATTAATGCAATTTTGTAATTAATTATTAGAAATAAAAACACTGGATAAATTAATAAAAATATGGTAAAATTATAGAAAAATACCAATTGCTATGAAAGCATATTTTTGAAGGAATATATGCAAGTTAAAAATAAGGGAAAAATGGGTATCAAAAGCTGCCCCTCTTTACCTGAGAAGGCTGAAAGAGTTGTCGGGTAAAGATATGATGACCAATTTTGACCGAGTGAAATGGTTTGGAGAGATTCCGGCCGCACCCTGGTTTCTGAGTTGCCTACATATCCTTGATTTTACAGGAATCAGGCCGTACGTAGTTCAGGAGTCATCGGCAACGTATACCATTGAAGTTTTACAAGAACGGACGCAAAGTATAGGGCTAGGTGACAAACAGCTTACGGGTGGTTAGGAGAACTGGAGCGGAACCGCTCCTGCCGGGATGACAGTTTGCTCGCCGGATTACCTACAAATAAATAATACAAGCATATATTGTGCGTAATTTAACATGATGCAAATTCCCGTCGGACCATGAATGATGTCTTTGGACGGTTAAGGATGACGTCCTCAGACCATGACATCCTGGGCTATGAATTGCTTGATGTAGGATTCGCAGGCCATGAAAATGATGTTCTCGGGCCATGAGGATGGTTCCTCCGAACGATGACGTATTTGGTTGAGTTGGCGATATTTCAGCCCATGCAAATGCAATAGAATGATGTTGACATGACAGAGCTTAGTCTTGCAAATAAAAGGGCAGAACTTAGCCTGAAAGGACAGCGAAGTAAATAGTGCTTGAGACATCGGTTAGTCTCGAAAGGTAAATTGGAGGCAGAGCTTAGCCTCGGAAGGCATAATGGTAGCCTTATACAATGCAGATGGAGAAAGCATTTAGTCTCGGAAGGAAGAATGGTAGCCTCATGCAATGATGCAAATGCAGATGGAGACAACGTTTAGTATCAGAAGGCAGAATGGTAGCCTCATGCAAAGATGCAAATGCAGATGGAGACAGCATTTAGTCTCGGAAGGCAGAATGGTAGCCTTATGCAATGATGTAGATGGAGGTAGAACTTTGTCTCGGAAGGCAAAATGGTAGCCTTATGCAATGCAGATGGAGACAGTGCTTAGTCTCGAAAGGCAGAATGGTAGCCTTATGCAGAGATGCAAATGCAGATGGAGACAGTGCTTAGTCTTGGAAGGCAGAATGGTAGCCTTATGCAGAGATGCAAATGCAGATGGAGACAATGTTTAGTCTCGAAAGGCAGAAAGGTAGCCTTATGCAAAATGTAGATGCAAGTAGAGCTTAACCTCGGAAGGTAGAAAGGTAGCCTTATGCAAAATGTAGATGGAGGTAGAGCATAACCTCGGAAGGCAGAAAGGTAACCTTATGCAAGAAATAAAATGACAGTAGGAATTCTTAGATGGTGACGAATTGCGGCGTTGTGATTCTTGAGAGCATTGTGACTGCGGAGTATTGAGGCATGTGCGAACGTCGGCAAGTGCAGCAGTTTTGAGAGTCGTAATTTGGACAATGTTTTGTCCCCTGGGTGGACAGTTCGTTTAGGGATTTTGCAACCTTAGTTCCTTTTCTTCTATGGAATTTTGAGGATCCTCCTCAAAATTCTGCCCCAGTTTGATGGATGAATGCTTCTGGTTGTTGCTCGTGTGGCGATTGGCTGAACTTGCTTCAGAATTTTGAGGGTCCTCCTCAAACTTCTGCCCCAGTTTCCAATTGCGGGGAAAACTGAAATTTTTATTAAATTGTGACTGAACCCATAGGGCTGCCTACGTATCCCCTCTTAAACGGGAATCAGGTCAGGCGTAGTTCAATTTACATCATTGAGAAAGCATAAAGATTACACATAGTAGCATTTGACTGCATCTGAATTGATTGGCTTTGGCCAGACTTCTCCATCCATTTCTGCGAGTATAAGTGCTCCTCCTGTCAGTACCCGGTGAACCATGTACGTACCCTGCCAGTTGGGAGAGAACTTCCCTTTGGCTTCTTCTTGATGTCGAAAGATCTTCTTTAGCACCAGCTCCCCGGTGTGAACTGTCTAGGATTGACTCTCTTGTTTAAGGCTCGGGTCATTCTGTTCTGATAGAGTTGACCATGACAGACTGCATTCATTCTCTTTCCGTCTATGAGGGCTAGTTGCTCATAACGACTCTTTACCCATTTTGCATCGCTGAGCTCAGCTTCTTGTATAATTCTTAGAGATGGAATCTCAACTTCGACAGGAATAACAATCTCAGTACCAAAAACTTGCATATAGGGAGTTGCCCCTGTTGAGGTGCGAACTGTGGTGCGATATCCTCATAAGGCAAATGATAACTTCTCGTGGCACTGCTTGTGCCTTTCTCTCATCTTTCTTAGTATCTTCTTGATGTTTCCTGAATCTCCTATGTTGATAATTTCAGTCTCGTCCAGGTTGGACTTAGGTCTGTTCTCAAAATTCTCAACTTCTTTGACAATCTCGTCAGGTATGTCATCTTCTTCTGAATCCACGTCTGTTTGCTGCGTTGTCTCATTGCATGTCATAGTCATCGGTTCATCAAGACAGGTAATAGTAATGAACGAGGCTCGTCGGGCTTTGGTTGTCCTGACAGTCCAATTCTTGAGGTACGTCCCTCTGCTCACAGCCTTTATGGAAGGGCCTTCGTCCCCCTCGTCCTCGAGAATAAAATAGCAGTCCATATCACTGTCCACCAGAAACCAGTTCCTCATTGCTGCAAGTGCTTATTCTTCGTCTAATCCATAAATAACCTCGGCCTGTTGGAAGGTCTGCTCCAGATGCGTTATTGGTTGCTCCCCAGCAGAGTCGCCATGCTGTTGTTCCCCCTCTTTCCTCGCGGAGATCGGGTTTATGACATTCAGTTGGGACAACTCTTTCCTTTTGGGAAAGGGGTTTGTGTTTTTTGAGAGTCGCCACCTAACGATTTTTAAAGGTGCGTTAGGACACCAAAGGGGTTTATTTACAACTACGTTGTTAACCAGAAATAGGGTAAGGGCTTGAAATTATCCTAAGGAGAAGGTGTTAGGCACCCCTCAGGATCCAAAAGTGTGGTTCCCGGCCAAACAACTTTTGTGAATTTGTACGGCTTAGCAAACAAACAAATCAAGGCTCAAATAAGAAGGGATTTAAGTCTTAAGCATGCAGATGTTTGAAAATAGTAAAGAAAGTTAGATTTTTAAAGGATTATGATCTAAGCATATAAAGAGTATCCTAGGTTTATAATAATATGGATCACATCAATGCAATACCCGATAATCACTCTTCGAAGAGGGGCTACACGTGGTATTAGAGCACCGGTCATCATATACATATTCTACCCTTTCCCACCCCGTGAAAGTAACTAAATCGAGTGTTGGTCTCGACCTCTATTGCATGTTGTTACCCGTCCCTTCCTATCAGTCCCGGAGGAAATTAGGACTTCTATCCTATAAGGGATGTTCTAGGCAGACCCTCAAGTTTGAAGGAAAAATACTAAGGCGACAGATAAGAAGATGTAGGACTACAATTAGGGGGAAACACAGAAAATCAGAGAAAAGGCACAAGTACCTCCACACATAATACACATAAACAACATGACTTATAACCAATTAAGGTCCAGATTCAGGTTCAGATCCTAAGCATGGTATGTAAGTGATAACACAAAGACAGATTTATTGCATAATCCAGACAGGAAGTCTTAATCAGGCTTGCCTACTAGTTTTAAACATGCTGACAGTTGAACACTAATCACAAAGGACAGTTCTGGTTTTATTTATTTATGGCTGATTACCTAAGACTTGCCTAGGCGGGGGACAGTGTATACTAATTATCTGAATTGTTAGAGGGACTGTTGCAAATTGTTACCTACACATGTTGTTCTAGGTTATTCAAAACACAGAATTGTTGCCAGTTGTTTTAAAGAAACTGAATGAAGTGTTTTATACCTTTTACATGCACCAGTAGTTAGACTATGTGTTGTTAAGAGAGTATGAATGAAATCTTAAAATATGGTATCTAATGCACAGGTAGGGATGCTGAATGATGCATATGTAGAATTCTAAGCAGGATTTCTAAATGCTCACAGCATTATGCATGATTTAAGAAGATGCAAGAGTACAGTTTGTTAGTGTTATCCTAGGGACAGGATTTCTAAGTGCGCATAGAAATATGAAACATGATTGCAGAAGATACCAATTATTAACATTTTTTACCCTATCACAGAATTTTTCTAAGTGATGAATGACAGTACTGAAACAAGATACTGAAACAATGTTCATAAAGCCTAAATAGCATGATTTCTAATGCGTGATATGCTTTGCACATGTTGATCCTAAACATGATTTCTTTTGCGCAAATAAGGAATGTAAACCTAAAAGCATGGTTTTTACCTATTAATATTTATAGCATCCATATTTACCCCTCCCTTTTCACTATCCATCCCCAAAGAATTGTTTACAGCAATTATTATAGGCCATTTGCATGAATTACACAACTTAATAAAGAAAATAAGAAGTTATACTATAGAGAGCCTACAGATAGGCCCAGAATCTCCAGAATGCCGCAATGCCACTGATGTTCACAGCCTTTCATATAATCCAGGTGTGTCAGAGTTCCCTAAGGATCTCAAAGGATCCCGGGCAGTGCTCACACCCAGATTTCCATAACCAGATTTGAGTAAGTGCAGTGTGGAAGGGCCAGCTCTAATGTGTCAGGGTTTAGAGGGATCTCATAGGGATCCCAAAGCAGTCACACATTAAAGGGGTAGAACCTAGATTTCTAAGAGTATATGTGAGAGTGCTTGACATAGTTTTGAAAGAGTTGAGTTGGAAAAAAGCTTGAAAATGATTAGTTTGAAATAAGTTTTGGAGAACAAAATATTTTGCTTTTAGTGAAAACAGCTTGAAAGAAAGGGATTAGGACAATCAACAACTCAGAACCACATCAGCATGCATAGTACAAGGAAGCAGTCAAAAATAGGGAATAAGAGATTGGGGACAAGTAGGCTGCTCATGAAGCAGATTTGCATACAAGTTAATACCAGAGAAATACTAAGGTATCACAGAACTTTAACAACCACAAAACAGTTTTCATAAAGGTGCTCAGGCCAGAAACCTAACGGAATCATATTGAGGGATTCCAAAAAGGAAGTACATAACAAATAGAGTTACACACAGGTCCAGGGGAAAGGGTTACAACATATGTTCAGAATTACATGTAACTAAGTGACACAAATACATGCTTATAGTGTGCTGGGGATCAGGGGTAAGGCAGAGTCCTAGTGAAACATATAAAAAGGTAGTAAAACATGCTGAAACTAAAGGGAAAAGGATAATCACATTGGTAAAACAACAAATTGGCATGCTAATTGCCAGGTAGACAGCAGAACCACAAGTAGAAGCATAATAGAAACAAAAGGAATTGCAATATTAAAAGAGGCATGTTCTTTTTGATGATTTAAGTTATACTGAAAAACATACCAGTTAAATGAGAGAATAAGTGCAGAGTGAGGAGCAGTAGAGTGAAGAACAATAGAGTGCAGAGCAGTAAAGTGTATAGTTGCTCTGTCTTGGCGTGCAGCCGACTTAGAATAGCAATTAAACAACAGGAATTACAAGAGAGAATGTATAGTTGCTTGATGCACGATTCGCATGCCATGAAAATGATGTTCTCGGGCCATGAGGATGGTGCCTCCGAACCATGACGCCTTTGAATAATGATATGCAAATGTTGGAAGAGATCCTCAGGCCATGGCATGGTGTTCTCGGGCCATGAAAATGGTGCCTCCGAACGATGACGCCTTTGGATGAGTTGGAGATATTTCAGCCCATGCAGATGCAATAGAATGATGCTGACGAGATAGAGCTTAGTCTTGCGAATAAAAGGTCAAAACTTAGCCCGAAAGGAAAGCGAAGTAAATAGTGCTTGAGACAATGGTTAGTCTCGAAAGGTAAATTGGAGGCAGAGCTTAGCCTTGGAAGGCAGAATGGTAGCCTTATGCAATGTAGATGGTGACAGTGTTTAGTTTCGGAAGGCATAATTGTAGCCTCATGCAATGATGCAAATGCAGATGGAGACAACGTTTAGTCTCGGAAGGCAGAATGGTAGCCTCATGCAAAGATGCAAATGCAGATGGAGACAACGTTTAGTCTCGGAAGGTAGAATGGTAGCCTTATGCAATGTAGATGGTGACAGTGTTTAGTTTCGGAAGGCATAATTGTAGCCCCATGCAATGATGCAAATGCAGATGGAGACAACGTTTAGTCTCGGAAGGTAGAATGGTAGCCTTATGCAATGATGTAGATGGAGGTAGAGCTTAGTCTCGAAAGGCAGAATGGTAGCCTTATGAAATGTAGATGGAGACAGTTTTTAGTCTCGAAAGGAAGAATGGTAGCCTTATGCAGAGATGCAAATGCAGATGGAGACAGTGTTTAGTCTCGTAAGGCATAATGGTAGCCTTATGCAATGCTGATGGAGACAGTGTTTAGTCTCGAAAGGCAGAAAGGTAGACTTATGAAAAATGTAGATACAGGTAGATATTAACCTCGGAAGGCAGAAAGGTAGTCTTATGCAAAATGTAGATGGAAGTAGAGCTTAACCTTGGAAGGCAGAAAGGTAGCCTTATGCAAGAAATAAAATGACAGTAGGAATTCTTAGCTGGTGACGAATTGTGGCATTGTGATTATTAAGAGCATTGTGAATGCGGAGTATTGAGGCATTTGCGAACGTCGGCAAGTGCAGCAGTTTTGAGAGTCGTATTTTGGACAACGTTTTGTCCCCTGGGCAGACAGTTCGTTTATGGATTTTTCAACCTTAGTGCCTGCAACCAAAGAAAGATCGTGAGTTCTATAAACGGGGGGGTTAGTTCGTATCCCCGCTGGCTTTTGTTGACCTGCTGGGCTCGATCTGATGATAATGTCTGTATTATTGGGGTAGCGTTGCTAAATGAAGCTGTTTCAAAAACAAACATGCATGATTTTGTAAAAGCATAATGTATAATTTAAAAATAATTTTGGGATGAACCGACGACCGTGACACGGATCGGGACATTGCAACCTCTCCTGCTACAGAATTTTGAGGGTCCTCCTAAAAATTCTACCCCAGTTTGATGGATGAATGCTTCTGGCTGTTGCTAGTGCGGCGATTGGCTGAACTTGCTTCATAATTTTGAGGGTGCCCCAGTTTCCAATTGCGGGGAAAAATTAAATTTTTATTGAATTGTGACTGAACCCATAGGGCTGCCTATGTATCCCCTCTTAAACGGAAATCAGGTCAGGCGTAGTTCAATTTACATCATCGAGAAAGCATAAAGATTACACATAGTAGCGTTTGACTGCATCTGAATTGATTGGCTTTGGCCAGACTTCTCTATCCATTTCTGAGACTATAAGTGCTCCTCCTATCAGTACCCGGTGAACCATGTATGGACCCTGCCAGTTGGGAGAGAACTTCCCTTTGTCTTCGTCTTGATGTGGAAAGATCTTCTTCAGCACTAGTTGCCCCGGTGTGAACTGTCTAGGCTTGACTCTCCTGTTGAAGGATCGGTTTATTCTATTCTGATAGAATTGACCATGACAGACTGCATTCATTCTCTTTCCGTCTATGAGGGCTAGTTGCTCATAACGGCTCTTTACCCATTTTGCGTCGCTGAGCTCAGCTTCTTGTATAATTCTTAGAGATGGAATCTCAACTTCGGCAGGAATAATAACCTCAGTACCATAAACTAGCATATAGGGAGTTGCCCCTGTTGAGGTGCGAACTATGGTGCGATATCCCCATAAGGCAAATGATAACTTCTCGTGCCACTACTTGTGCCTTTCTCTCATCTTTCTTAGTATCTTCTTGATGTTTTCTAAATCTCTCAGGTTGATGATTTCAGTCTCGTCCAGGTTGGACTTAGGTATGTTCTCAAAATTCTCAACTTCTTTGACAATCTCGTCAGGTATGTCATCTTCTTCTGAATCCACGTCTGTTTGATGCGTTGTCTCATTGCATGTCACAGTCATCGGTTCATCAAGACAGGTAATATTAATGACCAAGGCCCGTTGGGATTTGGTTGTCCTGATAGTCCAATTCTTGAGGTACGTCCCTCTGCTCACAGCCTGTATGGAAGGGCCTTCCTCCCCCTCATCCTCGAGAATAAAAAAGCAGTCCATATCACTGTCCTCCAGTGGATGCCTCCAACCTTATGGTCCATAAGAGGATTTTTGCGGACATTTGGAGGGGATTACTTTGCCACGATGACCTTGTTGTCAATCAGGGATTGTATCTTGTCCTTCAAATAGAGGAATTCATCGATGGTGTTCCCTTTCATGCTGGAGTGGTATGCACAAGACTTGTTTGGGTTGACCCATTGAGAAGGATTCTTAGGGGTTGCAGCAGGGATTGGGGTGACATAACCAGCAGCTTTGAGCTTCTCATACAGCTGGTCGATGGGTTCAGCGATGGCGGTATACTATTTTGGAGGTCTACGATCAAAATTAGGACGAGGTCTAGGGAAGTTTTTACGGGTAGGGGTGATTGGTAATGAGATGATTGGGAATTGTAAGTGTGGTAGACAGGAGCGGGTTGTGAGTATCTGGTTGAAGTAGGTTGATATGTCGGTGGTGGAGGTGATTGATAAGTCGGTGGTGGATCTTGATATGAGGTGCTTGGTAATTTAGGGTTGGTTGATATTTGAGTGAAGGTGTTGGGTAAATTTGGTGTTTGAGTGGGGATTTGGTTCTTTGTGCAACCATCACGGCTCCCGCGTCTCTTTTCTTAGACACACCACCAGACTGCAAAGCCTTGTTTGTAGCTTGCAAGGGTTCAAAATTTGTGACCATACCGCTCTTGATACCTTCTTCAATACGTTCACCTAATTTTATAATGTCGGAGAACTTGTGGTTCTCAATGATCATCAACCGTTCATAGTACTGCGAGTCCTGGCCCCGGACAAAGAACTTGTTCATCTGTTTCTCTTCTAAAGCGGGTCTGACCTTGGCAGCTTCGGACCTCCAACGAGTAGCGTACTCGCGAAACGTCTATGTGGGTTTTTTCTTCAAATTCTGAATATAGAACACGTCTGGTGCGTTATCTGTGTTGAACCTGAATCTGTCCATAAAGTCAGATGCCATGCTCACCCAATTCGACCATTTCTTGGGATCTTGGCTGATGTACCAAGACAATGCTTCTCTTTTCAAGATCCTCATGAACAACTTCATGTGGATCCTTTCATCCTTCCCTACTCCAACCAGCTTGTCACTTTAAGTTCTTAGATGGACTCTTGGATCACCTGTACCATCAAATATTTCAAACTTAGGAGGTTTGTATCCCTCGGTAAGTTCGACATCGGGCTGTATGCAGAGGTCTTCATAGTTCAACCCTTCGACTCTCTTGATTCCCTCAATGCCTTAAACCCGGCTGGTCAGCTTCCTAAGTTCCTCGGCCAAGTTCTTTATAAGCAGGTCCTTTTCGTTAGACTTAGGTGTGTATGTGATAGCGGGAGTGGAGTGTGGCATGGTATCCACGTAGATGGGATTGTTATGGTGGCCTAGCGCATGAGTGTGGAAATGGTCATTTGTGGAGTTCTGAGGTTCTGGGATAAGCAGTGGAGTGTTGTTTGGAGTATGGCAGGCATTGCAGTGTGCTGGAAGAGTTTGGTTCTTTGGTGGGGTGGTGTGATGATTTTGCTGCTGGATGATTTTGTTGCTTTGGGATGTTTTGAGGAGGTGTAGGATTTTGGATGTTGACGTCTAGGACGTTGAGGGAGAATGACAGGTTTGCCAGATTCCGAATTTGATCAAGCTCTTCTTGAAACTTTAACAACCTCCGTTCCAGCTGCGACACAGTTTCATTCTGAAGCCGAATACCCTGGCCATCAGTGGCCTCTACCCTTTCAACCACAATCTCATTTCTATTGTTGCCTGAATCTTCCATTTTATTTTTGCCTTTGTTCTTGCCTTTGGGAGGACTAAGAGGAGGAGAGGGTGGAGGGCCCCTGGATATTGTAAGATAGGACGATGATTCCAGAGTGCACGAACTAACCTTTGGGGAGGGGAATAAATAAATAAAGAAAGAGGAAAACAAAAACAAAAGGTAGCCAAGTCAGTAAGGATTATGAAAAGTATTGCGGTATTTAAACACATAGTGCAGGAATGTAAAGTGCGTCCTAATTTGGGGACCCCTTTTGTGTCGGAGGTAGGCCTAGCGACAAATTGATTTGGAGAACTTAAGATGCTAAATGCCTCATTTTATTGATAAGAAAATAGACGAATCCCAAAATGATACTAAATAAACAGGAAGTAAAGGTCACTAATGGCCAAGGCCTTATTAAATTAATAAAGTAAATGAAAGACATTCCTATCTACTTGGTCCTAGAAGAACCTTCCACAGACTCGGCATTCTTGCTTCCCTCGTACAGTTTCCCCAACTCGCAATGTCCCAGCAACAGGTATGCTCCGGCTAGATTTCCTCCGTCAGTCCCTTCAGCCTTTTGACAGTCTTCAATCATTTTGAGAAATTTTCCCTCTAGCTCCACTATGCCTCGCTCCAAATACCCTAACCTTTTGTTGGTGCCGATAGCCATATCCTTCCATTCCTCGATCAGTTTCTAGCTAGACTCATGTATTTCGCGGTACTCATCCTCACACTCACGGATCCTCTTGCACAGCTGGTTGTTTTTTAATTGTGCCTCGGCCTTTTCATCTACAACCCTGTGGCCCTGAACGAACCCTGGCTCGCTCAGACCACCCCAATTTTCTGCCAACCAACCAGGATAGAAAGGGGTACAACCGGCATGATATATGTCTAGCTCGATGGTGTCCTTTTCCATTACAATCTTGCAGTGCCACCTGTGCTGGGCCTGGCACTTGTGAGGACCATCGTCATTTTGGAAGTCATCTCGAAGATTGCTCATCTTGTCGACCCTGGGTATGACTTGCTTCCTACCCGCTTTCCTCATAACTCGAAGAGGGACGTAAGGTTATGTTCCTCTTAGACCAATTAGTATTAGGAACGGTGCATCTCTGGAACGGGCGATGAACTCCTCTGTCGGAAACCATTCGAACATCCACTGAACCTTATCTTCAGTCAGATTATCAAAGAGCTCGACCCATCCTTTGGTGTTCTTAGGCTGAGCAAACATGTCGAGGATGTAATTCATTCGCTTTGGATGGTGTAAAGAGATGTGGTCATCCCAAACTCTTTGATGAATTTCTTATCGGTACTCGCCCTTTTGGAGATGTTCCATGAGCCAAAGCTGAAGTAGTAGATTGCAGCCTTCGAAGTGTCTTGCCCCTCGTTGACACTTTTCCAAGGCTCGATATATGTCTGCAATGATCATGGGCACAATGCTGAAGTTTTGCCCATCAGTTCCTTCCATTAGTGTCTTGGTTACCATGGCTAGTCTAGTGTGGATTCTCTCCTTCTTTATTGGAAACACAATCAGACCCAATAAGCAAAACATGAAGACGAATAATCTACGATGGATGTGTCCCAAGGATGTAATGGCAAACTCGTCGTGGTAGGTACACTATGATTTGTTGTGACCGTACCTTTTGTACAAGTAGTCAAAAGGGATGTATGACTTCTTTAAGCATACCAGTTCTGCATTCTTCTTCAGATTCATCATTTTGAGGAAACCTTTGCCTGTGCAGTTCTCAGGCATTAGCAACCCCGGGGTTTCCCATACTAGGCCAGCCAGTCCTCCTATTTCCTCCAGCAAAGGTGTCATTTCAATGTCCCCAAAGCGGAACACGGACCTTTCACAATCCCAGAACAGGGTAGCAGCCTCTATTATCATGTTGTTAGGCTGGATTTCTAGGAGATATGGTAGATTGCCCAAGTATTTTCTGACGAGAGTTTTGTCACTAGAATGTAAATCTTCCCACCAACTTAGCAACCTTGGATGGATATTGGAGACCATGCCAAATCTGAGGACTTCGTGCCTCATTTTTCTGCAAGGCAAAAAAGGTTAGGCCTTAACCCCCACCAGACTCGACTATTTAACATCAACAATTAGCATAAAACATTTAGTTCTCCAAATAAATGCATAGAACGTGATGATGTCCGTTTGGGTTTAGGGAAACCCAGTGGAATTTTGGATAAGGCAATCTTAAAGCTATTGTGCGGACCACACTTTAGCCTGGAAAGGTTTTACCATGATGCATGAAACAACACAACGGAGTAAGGTTTCTATGGGGTTTTAGACTGGTACCCTTGAGTGGACAAATCAAGAGGGAAAGGCACTGAACCGTTGATGCACCGCTGATCGACTAGTTTTACCGCAAATAAGCCTTTCCGAATTTAGGGAGTAATAATATAGGAAGAGTGCAACCACTCATCAAGCGTTGTTATAGTATTTTGTTTGGCAAGAGTGGAGTATGAATGTTGAGCATGATTATGCAATAATAAATAAGCATTAAAAATATATTTTCATGTATTTGCACGTTAGGAAAGCAGTAAATACAACATTTTATAATTTTAAAGCGGTTACAAAGGAAGGAAACAGAAAAAAACATGTCAGTTAATTTTGAAGAAAAAAAAATGCTTAAAGAAATAGACAAGTAATTGCACATAAGGGAAATGGGAAGAGGTAAAAATTCACAAAGCAATTTGAAAATGGTAAAAGCTTGAAAGTCCCCAGCAGAGTCGCCATGCTGTCGCGCCCCCTCTTTCCTCGCAGAGATCGGGTTTATGACATTCGATTGGGACAACTCTTTCCTTTTGGAAAGGGGTTTGTGTTTTTGAGAGTCGCCACCTAATAATTTTTAAAGGTGCGTTAGGACACAAAAGGGGCTCATTTACAACTACGTTGTTAACTAGAGATAGGGTAAGGGCTAACAATTATCCTGAGGGGAAGGTGTTAGGCACCCCTCAGGATCCACAAGTGTGGTTCCCGGCCAAATAGCTTTTGTGAATTTGTACGGCTTAGAAAACAAACAAATAAAGGCTCAAATAAGAGGGGATTTAAGTCTTAAGTATGCAGATGTTTGAAAATAGTAAAGAAGGTCAGGTTTTGAAAGGATTGCGATCTAAGAATATAAAGGGTATCCTAGGTTTATAATAATATGGATCACATCAATGCAATACCCGATAATCACTCCTCGAAGAGAGGCTACACGTGGTATTAGAGCACCGGTCATCATATCCATATTCTACCCTTTCCCACCCCGTGAAAGTAACTAAATCGAGTGTTGGTATCGACCTCTATTGCATACTGTTCCCCTTCCCTTCCTATCAGTCCCGGAGGAAATTAGGACTTCTATCCTATAAGGGATGTTCTAGGCAGACCCTCAAGTTTGAAGGAAAAATACTAAGGCGACAAATAAGAACATGTAGGATTGCAATTAGGGGCAAACAGAGAAAAGCAGAGAAAAGGCACAAGTATACCTCTACATGTAATGTAAATAAGAAACATGACTTAAACACAGTTAAAATCTTTGATTCAGATCCTAAAACATGGTATCTAAATGATAATAACAAAGAGACATATTTCCAATTTTAGCAATTTAATCACCTAAGGCTTGCCTAGGCGGGGGACAGTGTATACTAATTATCTGAATTGTTAAAGGGACTGTTGCAAATTATTACCTACACATGATGTCCTAGGTTGTTCAGAACACTGAATTGTTGCCAGTTGTTTTAGAGAAACTGAGTGAAGTGTTTTATACCTTTTACATGCACCAGTAGTTAGACTAGGTGTTGTTAATCGAGTATGAATGAAATCCTAAAACATGGTATCTAATGCACAGGTAGGGATGTAGAATGATGAATATGCAGAATTCTAAGCAGGATTTCTAAATGCTCACAGCATTATGCACGATTTCAGAAGATGCAAGAGTACAGTTTGTTAGTGTTATCCTAGGGACAGGATTTCTAAGTGCACATAGCAATATGAAACATGATTTCAGAAGATACCAACTATTAACATTATTTACCCTATCACAAAATTTTTCTAAGTGATGAATGATAGTACTGAAACAAGATGCTGAAACGGTGTTCATAAAGCCTAACTAGCATGATTTCTAATGCATGATCTGCTTTGCACATGTTGATCCTAAACATGATTTCTTTTGCGCAAATAAGGAATGTAAACCTAATAGCATGGTTTTCACCCTTTAATATTTATAGCTGCATATTTACCCCTCCCTTTTCACTATCCATCCCCAAAGAGTTGTTTACAGCAATTACTGTAGGCCATTTGCATGAATTATATAACTTAATAAAGAAAATAAGAAGTTATACTATAGGGAGCCTATAGATAGGCCCAGAATCTCCACAATTCCTCAATGCCACTGATGTTCACAGCCTTTCATATAATCCAGGTGTGTCAGAGTTCCCTAAGGATCTCAAACCGGGCAGTGCTCATACCCAGATTTCCATAACCAGATTTGAGTAAGTGTAGTGTGGAAGGGCCAACTCTAGTGTGCCAAAGTTCAGAGGGATCCCAAAGCAGTCACACATTAAAGGGGCAGAACTTAGACTTCTAAGAGTATATGTGAGAGTGCTTGACATAGTTTTGAAAGAGTTGAGTTGGAAAAAAGTTTGAAAATGAATAGTTTGAAATAAGTTTTGGAGAACAGAAGATTTTTCTTTTAGTGAAAACAGTTTGAAAGAAAGGGATTAGGACAATCAACAACTCAGAACCACATTAGCATGCATAGTACAAGGAAGCAGTCACAAACAGGGAATAAGGGATTGGGGACAAGTAGGCTGCTCATGAAGCAGATTTGCATACAAGTTAATACCAGAGAAATACTAAGGTATATCAGAACTTTAACAACCACATAACAGTTTTCATAAAGATGCTCAGGCCAGAAACTTAACGGAATCAGATTGAGGGATGCCAAAGAGGAAGTACATAACAAACAGAGTTACACACAGGTCTAGGGGAAAGGGTTACAGCATATGTTCAGAATTACATGTAACTAAGTGACACAAATACATACTTATAGTGTGCTGGGGATCAGGGGTAAGGCAGAGTCCTAGTGAAACATATAAGAAGGCAGTAAAACATGCTGAAACTAAAGGGAAAAGGATAATCACAGTGGTAAAATAACAAATTGGCATGCTAATTGCAAGGTAGACAGTAGAAGCATAATGGAAACAAAAGGAATTGCAATATTAAAAGAGGCATGTTGTTTTTGATGATTTAAGTTATACTGAAAAATATACCAGTTAAATGAGAGAATAAGTGCAGAGTGAGGAGCAGTAGAGTGAAGAACAGTAGAGTGCAGAGCAGTAGAGTGTATAGTTGCTCAGTCTTGGCTTCCAACCGAATGAGAATAACAAGTAAACAGCAAAAATAACAAGAGAGAATGTATATGTGTGTGAGAGAGTTCAGAACAGTGTTTTGTTCGTCTCTTGCTAATGAAAGAGCAGAGGTATTTATAGTCTTAAACATGTAGGAGAATAAGGTAAGAAGTACTAATTTAACATAGTTATATGAAAAATACCTAATCAGAATCAATCAAGACCCGGAATCCCTTTAATTAGGGAGTCATAGTTCAAATGGGTACAAGTTGTATCAAACAAAGGAAAATAATCAATTATAAGACTGATTTTACCATAATAGGAGTAGTAAAAGCATGTGGCATGTAATAAAGACTAAGTACATAATACATAATTAAGGAAAGTACATGTTAAATAACTGACAACATATTCATACACATTAAAATAAACCAAAGTATGATATTAATTCTGAAAATTAGTCAAAGAGATCTCGAATGAGATTAAAATCACAGGGAATCAAGGATAAGCAAGGAAAGTATCACGCAAAAAAGGAAATAATTCAAATCAGTAAAGAGTTATAAAGGAAATACACAAAACCACAGTTTTTTAAGCAAAGTATCGCAAGTCTAAGGAGAATACACAAAATCAGTATAAATTATCATGTAAACAATCAATAAAACGAATAGTCAGACCTATTAAATGATAAATAACATGTGTTGAACAAAACCAGAGAAACCCTAAGCAAGTAGTTAAGAGGACAATAGAGATTCAGAAACCTTAGCAAAAAATTAGAGCAAGAAGCATTAAACACATAGCACATTCATGGAAGTCCAGAAAGTTCATGAGAGACACGCAAACATCATTGCATACAGATTTGAACTTCCAAATTGAACGCAGAATTATTAGGGTTTCTTAACAAAATGAAATCGAACAAAAAGAAAAGGTCAGGTGATGTTTAAACATGCTAAAATCACAAAGTAATTGCTAAAAATCAGAAAGAAATCGTTTTGCGAAAGGGTTTTGAAACCCTAGTGTGGAAAATGAGGAAATATTTTAAAATCAAAGAAATATTTTGAGGAAAACATGTGAGAACATTAAAAGACACATAGATCCGTCACAGATCTAAAAAGATCGTAGGATTTAAAGTTAGGCTTTCAAGAGAAAACCCAGAGAAGAAGAATAAAACTTAAATATTACCGACGTTTGGCCGGAAAATTTAAAGATCTTACTCGAATGGCCATAAGTGGCCGGAAAAGATGGTATGAGACCGGAGATAGGAGTCGAACCGCCTCTGGTTCACTTGAGAACCCCCTAACGGTGATATGATGCGAAGGATGGAGCCATGAGGCTGGTGAGAGGTGAAACCTCCATTGTCTCCGGCGAGGAGGTGGTCGGAGAAGGGAGAGACAGGGCTCAGTAGACGAAGGGTTTAGAGAGAGATGAGAGAGTTGAGACGGCGGAGGGTGAGAGGGAAATGAGAAGGGGGGAAGGGTAGTCTTAGGTTAATTATGGAAGGAATTATCTGGACCGTTGATCAAATTTGATCAACGCTTGAGATTGAATCCGGATTGGGCCGGGTAATATAGGAATTGGGCTTGGGGGGTCTGTTGGGCTAGATGTCCGGATTAATTAGGCTAGAATTAAAAATCAAAGTGGCTAATTGTTAAATACCCATAAAAAATAGATAAATAATTTAAAAGTAGTTAATAATTATAATAAATGAAATTTATGCTTAATAAAATTAAATTAACATGATTAATTAGTATTTAAAATATAAAATGACTAATTATTGGGCCAAAATAGCATAAAACATATGATTAGGTTATAATTGTAAAGTTATTGCAATTATAGCCAAAGAGTGCCAATCTGGATAATTGTGAAATAATTTGGTCTCAATAGGATTAAAAATAATATATTAAGTCAAGAAATATTTTTGAAATCATTTATAATGCAATTTTGTAATTAATTATTAGAAATAAAAACACTGGCTGAATTAATAAAAATATTGTAAAATTATAGAAAAATACCAATTGCTATGAAAGCATGTTTTTGAGGTATACATGCTAGTTAAAAAATAATTTGAGGGAAAATTAGGTATCAACACTTGTAAGTAGCAGACCGAGCTAGACGAGCAGGTAATGACATTTCTGAAAAATCATGGACTTGATTCGGGAACGGAGGCTAACATTTCACTATCATAGCTGCAGCAAAAGATCGAGAGGATTGATCTGTTCCAGGAGGAGGTCAACCGAGTGAAAGCAGAATCCTACAAGTGGAAGGAAGGCACGGACCGCCTTGCTGCTGAGAAAGAGACTGCCCTAGCCCAGTTGTCATCAATCGAAGCCCAACTTCGGAGTGCGAAGGACAAGTGTTCGGCTCAGGCTAAGAGGATCAAAGAGCTCGAAGCTCAGCAGGCTTATGAACTTGTAAAGGCCCAAACTGAGCCGAAAAATCAAAGGTCGAGGCTGATAAGACGGAGGCCATATATCTGGCTGATGCCGAAGCTGCTCAAGCTCAAGTGAGGGAGGCTGCCGATCGAGTACATTGGTTTGCCGAGCTTTCCAAATGTCAACCCCGAAGAGAGACCCTCGAGGAGATCCACGACCGAGGTTTAGACATTTGCAAAGATATAGCAAAGGCAAATGAGCATGAAGTTGATGTTAGTCTACTGGCTTATTCTGACGACGACGATGACGATGATGACGACAATAAGAGTGGGTCCGAGAATGACGAGGGAACCGAGGAAAAATCTGCCCTCGAGGAAGGAGTCACCCCCGAAAATAGTTAGGATCTCTGTATTTTCCTTTTTTTCTTGTAGGACCCTGGTTGGTCCTTTGTAAATATCTGCATTTGTATATATAAAAATCTTTCTTCTTTGAATTTCGTCTCAATTTTTTACTTGTGAAAATTTCGATTTGCTTTGTACCTTGTGACAAGTTTTGATATACTTCATGTCCCGTGAAAAAATATGTTTGAGACTTCGGATTTTAGGCAACTTGCCCGAAACCAAACTAATATTGCCTTTGTAATCAAGTGAGCTCTTGCTCGAACTCGAAGTAGCAAGACCCTTAGGTTTTAGTTGAGTGAGGGTGGACTCTCAAACTCAAAAAATTTAATGGCTCTTAGGATCTTGAATTAGGCCGATATGGCCTCATAACAATGGCTTTTTTTCCTTTTCGGCTTAAAAAATTTAAACATATAGGAATTTTTTATGCCTTATCATGAAGTTTGTACCCGTTGGATTTTTTCGGGATCTAATATTATTGGAACCTTTTGCTTTATATGCCTTAGCACAAGTTTGTATTTGTTCGAAGGTTCAAATAGTTTGACACCTCTTAAGGTTTTTCGAGGGCCAATATTATCGAATCCCTTTAGTTATTTTGCCGAGGGTAACCTTTTTTAATCGGTATACAAAAGAATTTGAAGGTCTGTTTTCATTGCGAAATTCGGACGTCTCCGAGACGCGTTAGTTTAGTCGTAGCCTTGGGGTCTGCCTCTTGGGCTTATTTTTCCAATTATACTTTGAACTTGTTCAAAGTGTTAGTCCCCAAGTAGGGTGGCCTTGGCCTATAAAATCGAGGGTTGCCCCTTTGAGGTCTTATGGTCTCGAAGTTTAATAGTTCGAACATGTCAATTTTTTTATGGCAGTCCCCGAGTACGAGGTTGATCGTTCGAAGTTTAGTTGCACTTGGTCCTTGAGCTAGTATCCACAAAAAATCATAACTATGGAACTTGTAAAGTAGAAATTTCATTAAGGAACGAGACATATGGTAAGAAAAAATACTTCTTTCAATAGTTCATACATACGTACATGTTTTTCCCCTAGGGTTCGAGCGATCTATATGGACACGGTTCATTTTACTGTTTGGTCCTTGAAAAAAATTTCCTATCGAAACCCTGTTGACATTAAGTATTTTCCTTAAAAACTAAACATCCGAGGGTGATGCCCCCAGTATTCGAGGTTGATTTTAAAGAAGACTTGGATACTCTAAGTTAGCACGAACAATGGTTGCCTCGTTAAAAAACTTGCTGGAAAAACCCATTTGGGATAAAAACTGGTCGAAGGGAAAAAGAGTGCAACGCGTGCTTTAAGATTTAATAACTTCATGCTTGGAGAGAACTTCGATGCCTTCAATCCAACACCTGAAATAATTTAGTATAAAATTTAACTGAAAAAAGAGAAGGTCATACCTCAACAATAATACCTTTTGAGGAGTAATATGTTCCAATTATTTGGTAGTTGTTTGCCGTTTATCATGCCAAGCTTGTAGGATCCCTTTCCGACTATGTCGAAGATCTGATACAGTCCTTCCCAATTTGGGCCGAGTTTTCATTAGTTAGGGTCTCGAGTATTGAGGGTGAATTTTCTCAGAACTAAGTCCCCAATTCTGAAGTGGAGAAGGTTGGTCCTTCGATTATAATACCTTTTGATGCGTTGTTTTTGTGCGGCCATTCGGATGAGGGAGGCTTCCCATTTTTCATCTAGTAACTCGAGGCTCGTATTCATAGCCTCGTGATTTGACTCTTCCATTGCGTACCGAAACCTGGCGCTGGGTTCCCCGACTTCAACCGGGATCAAGGCTTCGGCGCCATATACTAAGGAGAACGGTGTTACCCCCGTACTGGATTTTGACGTTGTTCAATATGCCCAAAGGACTTGGGTAAAATTTCTCTTGGCGTCGTTCAATCTTTTATTTAGATTCTGATGATGGTCTTGTTTGTCGATTCGGCCTGTCAGTTTCCACTAAGACGATACGGTGTCGATAGGATTCTTTTTATTTTGTGATCTTCGAGAAACTTTGTTATTTTGCTGCCGATGAATTGTTTTCCATTATCACATACGATTTCGGAAGGTATCTCGAATCATCATATGATGTGATCCCAGATGAGGTCTATAACTTCTTTTTCTCTGAGGTTCTCGAAGGCCTGTGCTTCAACCCACTTAGAGAAATAGTCAGCCATAAATAAAATGAATTTAGCTTTACGTGGGGCCGATGGCAGAGGGCCGACGATATCCATTCCTTATTTCATGAATGGCCATAGGGATAATACTGAATGAAGTTTCTCTCCGGGTTGGTGGATCATCGGTGCATACCTTTGGCACTTATCATATTTTCGAATAAATTCTTTGGTGTCTTTCTCCATATTGTCCCAATAGTATCCCGATCTGATGACTTTGTGAACTAGTGATTCGGCACCAAAGTGGTTCCTGCAAGAACCCTCGTGAACTTCTCGTAGGACATAATCGGTGTCTCCTGATTCCAAGCATACTGCCAACGGTCCAATGAACATCCTCCTGTATAATGTTCCATCTTCAGCCAATGTGAATCGAACAAATTTTGTTCATAGAGTCCTTGATTCCTTAGGGTCTGATGGGAGCTTTTTGTTTTTCAAATACTCAATATATATTTTCAAATTCTCTTCTCGAACTAGGACACCACTTACCGCGACTTCCGAGACTGCTAAGTATAAGTAGAGTTGTTCGTCACTTTTGGAGTATGGAGCAATAGTGGGCTCGAGAGGTATCGTTTTAACTCTTCCAATGCATGTTGGCGTTCCGGGGTCCATGCGAAATTGTTCTTCTTTTTGAGTAGTGAGAAGAACCTATGAATTTGATCTGATGACCTCAAGATAAATCGGCCCAAGGGGCTATCAGTCCTGTCAATCTTTGCGCGGCCTTAACATTGTCCACGTCTGTGATATCTTCGATTGCCTTGATTTTATCGGGTTTGATCTCGATCCCCCGATTCAACACCATAAAGCCGAGGAAATTTCCCGAACCGACCCTGAAAGAACATTTCTCGGGGTTGAGTTTCATGTTGTGTTTTCTCAATATGTTGAAGGTTTCCTGCAAATGTGTCAAATGGTCCTCTGTACGCAGGGACTTAACTAGCATATCGTCAATATATACCTCCATAGATTTACCTATTTGTTCTTGGAAAATTTTGTTTACTAGGCATTGGTAGGTAGAACCAGCATTTTTTAGTCCAAATGGCATTACGTTATAACAATATGTTCCATATTTAGGGATGAACGAAGTCTTTTCCTGATCCTTCGGAGTCATTTGAATTTGATTGTACCCCGAGTAGGTGTCGAGAAAACTAAGGATCTCATGGTCGGCCATGGCATCGATCATGCGATCGATTTTCGGTAGAGAAAAAGAGTCTTTGGGATATGCTTTGTTTAAATCCTTACAATCTACGCACATCCTAAGCTTGTTCACTTTCTTAGGGACTACTACTATATTTTCTAACCATTCGGAATATCTTACTTCCCGAATGGATCTTATTTTGAGAAGCTTAGTTACCTCGTCCTTGATGAATGCATGTTTTACCTCGGACTGGGGCCTTCTCTTTTGTTTCACTGGCCTGAACTTCGGGTCCAGGCTCAATCGATGTGTTGTGATCTCCGGTGGGATCCTTGTCATATCTAAGACCAAGAAAAACAATCCATATTATCAATAAGAAATTTAACGAGTTTCTTCCTGAGTTTGGGGGTTAACCCTGTACCCAGGTATACCTTTCGTTCGGGCAGGTACTCGTCAATATAACATGTTCCAGCTCTTCAACTGTTCATTTGGTGGCGTCGGAATCTTCGGGAATAATGAAGGATCGAGGGATCCAATAGTCGTCGTCATCTTCTTCTATTCCGTGCCTTTCCGATTGAGTCGAGGCTGGTGGATGTGGTTGCTATTTGGCCTCCTGTTTTTCTTTGACCTCTGATCCCTTTGTTGTCGAAAGAGCCGATATCGGTATCACCTCATCAACTGCGAACATTTCTTTTGCAGCATGTTGCTCCCCATATACTATTTTCATCCTGTCCGGCGTTGGGAATTTCATCATTTGGTGGAGAATCGAAGGGACTGCCCTCATGTTGTGGATCCAGGCCTTCCGAGAAAAGGTTGTACCTCATGTCACCCTCGATTACATAGAATTTGGTTTCTTGTATTGTTCCAGCTCCGTTCACCGGTAAAATGATTTCACCTTTAGTTGTTTCGCTAGCCATGTTGAAACCATTCAGAACTCGAGCTGCAGGTACGATTTGATATTTGTCGAGCTACCTGGATCGATTAAAATACGCTTAACTTGAATTTTATTCATAAAGATAGAAATTACCAGAGCATCATTGTGGGGTTTAGAGATTCCTTTTGCTTCCTCATTGTTAAATGATATGGTGCCTTCTGGCACATAATCTCGGGTCCATTTTTCCCTAGTAATTGATACCTTAGAGCGTTTGAACACCGGCCCTTGTGGAATATCGACCCCTCCGACGATCATATGGATCACATGCTATGGCTCATCCTGTTCATTTTTCCTGTTAACGTCTTTTTTCCTGAAATGATTTTTGGCTCGATCACTTAAGAACTCTAGAAGGTGGCCCTTGTTGAATAGACGGGCTACCTCCTCCCTCAGTTGTCTACAATCTTCTGTTATGTGACCATGCGTGCCGTGATACTTGCACATTAGATTGGCATTTCGTTTGGAAGGATCAGTTTGTATGGGTCCGGGCCACCTAGTATCTTCGATTCTTCCAATTGCTGACACAATACCTGATACGTCGATATTGAAGTTATACTCCGATAATCGTGGTGCCTCTGTGGGATCGGCATGCTTATCAAAACCATTTTTTCTCATGAGTCCTCGAGAACTCTGTCCTTGATCACCCTTTTGAGCATTTCGGATGGAATTACGTCCGGGACTGCCGTTTCTACGATCTGCATTATACGGCTGATATCGGTCTCTGTTCGATCGAGGTTCCCTATCGATGTTTCTCTAGTTTATGTCTACGAGCATGTTCGGGTATACGGAACCGGAAGGAGTTCCCAGTTGATCATCCTCGACTCTGATCTTTGATTGGTACCGATTATGCACATCGGCCCAGGTTACCTTCGGATATTCAATAAAATTCTGCTTCAGTTGTCGTGACACTATCGAACTTTGTTCATTCAACCCCTTAGTAAAGGCTTGAACAAACCAATCATCTGTGACCGGCGTAATTCCATGCGTTCCATTTGGAATCGAGACACGAATTACCTAAGCATTTTGTTATCCTTCTGTTTTTACTTTGAAAAGGTCTGATTTCCTCGTCGCAACCTTTATTGCCCCGGAATGTGCCTTTACAAAAGAATCTGCAAGCATGGCAAATAGGTCGATGGAATTTGACGGTAGATTATGGTACCAGATCATTTCTCCCTTTGATAGAGTTTCTCCAAACTTTTTCAGTTTAACAGATTCGATTTCATCATCCTCCAAATTGTTTCCTTTGATGGCGCATGTATAGGAGATGACGTGCTCGTTAGGATCGCTGGTCCCATTGTACTTAGGGATTTCCGGCATACAAAATTTCTTTGGAATGGGCTTCGGAGCCGCACTTGGAGGAAACGACTTCTGTACAAACTTCTTCGAATCCATTCCTTTCAAAATTGGTGGTGCCCCCAGTATCTGATCAACTCGAGAGTTGTACGTTTCTACTTTCTTATCATTTGCCTCAATTTTCTTTTCTCCCGATTCAATTCGCTTGGTGAGCTCCTCGAGCATCTTCATCACTGCGGGGTCAGTCCTCGATTCACTAGCATTCGATCTTTCTAGTACTAGCTCGGCTCGGCGGGCGACTTCTGGTTCATCCCCACTCGGCATTCGATGTTGATTTTGTAGTTGTGCAACAGAGGCTTGTTGAGCCTGTAGCATCTCGAATATCACTTGGAGGATGACTCCTCCGTCACTTCCGCCTTGCGCACCTCGACCACTAGATCGGCCTTCTCTTCTTACGCTCCCTTCGGGATCTGCCCCCAAATTTGCATGTAAGGCGATATGCTAACTGACGTCGATTGGGTTGGAAATTGGTGCTCCCTCGATATCAGCCCGAGGCACCTCGACCCCATGAGCAACTGTGAGCATGTGATTTTTACTCGTCATATCGTCCTATAAGAATCCCAATAAATCAATTAATTTTATAAAATATTGACTGACTTTTCAATAATTAATTGGGAAT
>ML399268.1:26108-50740 GCA_005239525.1 Nicotiana knightiana | reverse complement strand
AATAAAAGTCAGTCCTTTTGGACAGACTTTTGGTGAACCAAAATATGTCCAAAAGTGAGTTTCTTTGCTTACTTAAGGGCTACTCCTTTCGTATTTTAAGAACACAGAGAAAACATCTTTACAGTCTAAATGAACGAAAAGTTTCCACTGTTGTCGAAATTTGAAGTCATTTTTAGTTTCTTTATCCTTCGAAAGTTGTTGCGTTTTGGGTTTTCATTAACTTCCCGGTTTCCACTGTCTCTTTACGGTTGTTGCTATTCCATTGTGGCTGCTATTTTTCCTTGCTTTTTCTGATGTCTCTGCTGTTAAATTTCTGCTACTGTACTGTTGCATTTCAACATTTCAGGTAATTCTTCATCCTTTGTAATGCAGTTTTTTAATAGAAATTGGTGAAGATTTGAGCATGTTTAGATTTATTTGAAGCATCTTCAAGAAAATTTGCAATATGGATGGATGTTGAGATTTCAATCTTGAAATCAGGCTTGAGGTCATAATGTTAAACATTTGACTTTGCTATTTTTTATTTTTTTTTTGGCTTCATAGTATTTCCCTCTTAGACTTTGAGTAATATTTTGACAATCTTGATCATGTTGTAGAAAAGGAAAATGTCAAAGCTTAATGAAGACTTTTTGTAAATGGACAGAATGTGTTGGTCTTTTTTGTGAAAAGGTCCTTAATGATCCATTTTATTACTCCACTATAGCAGCAAATATTTGTTCCTTTCTTGACTTTCATACTTATGTTGTTGGCTCTTTTAATAAAGTTTTTTTGGCTTTGTGAAAGTTGAAGTTTACTTAAGATACACAAACAGTACAGGTTGCTTGGTCAGTTGTTGAGATTAAGGTTGTTAGTTGAATGTTTAAAATTAATAGGATTGGGACAACAAGAACAAGGGCCCAATGAGCTGACTTGCTGGCCCATTCTCGTTCAAGGCAAGCTAGCACACCCCTTTAACAGGAAGTTGATTCATTTTCTTTAAATAATAGTTGGCCCAATGCCAATTAATGAGTTGAGGCACATATTTTCCTCAAATAAGCTGCTAGCCCAATACATATGTAGCAACTAATAAACATCTCATTTTCCATAATACCCTAGTTGGAGTTAATCTTTAATTGTTAGTTTAGTCAGACTAATTCTTAAAATTTGACTCTTTTGTAGTAATTACTTATTAGAAAAAAGAGATTCTTTTTATAGTTAAAGATAAATTAATCACTGGATCACAAATATTCATGACTAACTCAGAGGATTGAAGATAAATAATTTCGTCTTAACCAATATCGGGAAGACCCGCTTCAGAATAAAGACATAATAAAAATGGCAAAGTCGTGTTTTAATTCTTTCAAATAAATTAAAATTTTGTTATTTTATTAACTTCGAGTAGGCTCCAATTTTAGGTACGATGCACGAACTAAGGTCGGGGATACTCGTCTTGGTTAGTGTAAGCTAGGGTCGGGGATACTCATCCTAGTTTGAAATCAACGAAGTCATCAATAATAAAGGCATACATAGGCAAAACATGAAAACCAAATAAAATATAGTTTATTTAAAATTAATTTAAAGCCAAATGTATTCAATAAAGCGACCATGTTAGAACCACGGGACTTGGAAGATGCCTGATACCTTCTCCCCGGTCGACAGAATTCTTTACCCGGACTTTGTTTTCACAGACCAATAAAAAAAGAGTCAAATCTTCCTTTGACTAGTGATTCAAATAAAAGGTGACATGGAACACCCAAAAATTAATTGCAAGCGGCGACTCTGTAAATAAAATAATCCCTACTTAAATTTGTCACTTTAATTGGAAAAACTCTTTAATCCACAATCTACAATAACACATATCTTCTTTTGCGGAGAAAAAAAGGAGTGTAACAGCTCTGGCGACTCTGCTGGGGAACATTCAAGAATTCGAGTTTGTACACTGACTTTATATGGATTTACTAATTTTGTATATAACTGTGATCTATTTGGGTCGAATGTGCTACTTTCCTGCTCTTTACAGCTTTGATATTATTGAAATGTATTATAAATTGTCTTCTCGCACACCTTGGGAATCGCGGATAAGCACCCCATTCTTTTTTTAGATTAAGCCGGTGGGCCTGGGCTCCCGATGAAGGATTATTAGTGACCCATATTTAAGAACAGGGAGGGTCCAGTAGTTAAGGCGGAGAAGTATTGCTCCCGGTACGCTACCCCTTCCCAACTCGAGTTGTCCGCTCGTTTTATGGCCAACCTAGATACACCTCATCCCCTAGGATTTTTAAAACCTAGAAGAACAAGCCACATGCTTGTTATCCCTAGTAGGATCATTTTGTTGCATCATGTGAATTTGACATAGCGAAGCTCGGCACAGGGGACAATCTGGCCCGAGGTGCCAAAAAAAAAAGAAAAAAAGTGGTCAAGTTCGAACAACGCAGGTTCGATTCTCACCATTCCAGTGGGGTATGTAGGCAACCTTCATCGGGTTCAGCCCCTATTTTTGCAAGAGTTTTCGAAATCGGTGTGTCCATAATATTTTTCAATTTTAAAAAAAATAAATAAATCGATAGTTTTGCTGCTTTTTGTCCTTTTCATTATTTTGACCTTTGCGTCCGATCATGTTTTTCAATACAACCTTAAGACCTTCTTTGGAACTTCCAAAGGATGTTTTCATAAATATAGCTAATATTTTACCATTTTTCCTTTATGTCAAACCATTTTTGCCGAAATAACCTTAAAACCTTCCTCAGAAGTGCCGGAGGGCTATGTCCGTACATAATGGTTACTTTGCTCATTTTTAACACCTTTTACCATTTCATCTTTATTTTTGACCATTTTGCCTGGATAAGCTTTAAACCTTCCTCGGAAGTGTCTAAGGGCTATTTTCATGACAATGGTCATTTTGCTTTTGCCGTGTCGTCCCTTGTTTTGGCCATTTTTGCCAAGTCAACCTTATAGCTTTTTTTATGAAGTATCAAATGGGTGTTTTTCGTAAAAAATAAATTTTTATTTGTTTTACCCGCTTATCCATGTGTCAGAATATTTTTACCAGATGTGAATCAGCCGCACCGAGATAGCACATGTGGCCCTAGGACAGGTCAGCCTAGATTTATTGTATGACAGGTACAGACATGAATGGTGATTCTTATACTATGGGACGAAGCTTGTTAATAAGCAAAAACCAACACACATGGACAGAACATGGTCGGAAAGCATTCATTGTAGCTTTCTTGGTGTGCATGGTCTTCCCAAGAGAGGATCAAAGATAAACATTCGGTTATCTGAGATGAAAAGAAAAGATTCCTCCATTCTTCCTATGGTGTTAGCAGATATCTTTCGTTCCTCGTCCATGTGCTGGGAAGGAAACTGTTTCTTTGAAGGTTGAAACCTCATGCTCCTGATGTGGTTCATGGATCATCTTTTCATTTGTCCTTATCAAGTAGACCACCGTACTTGTTACGGAAATCTGTTCGCCAGTATAATGCTAGATTGAAAAGTGAGTTGGAGATTCGCAGTTTTCTAGAAAGTGTCCATGATTGGAGGGAGTATCTCCACTCCTTAACAGCTGATCAGATTACATGGAACTATCTTTGGTTCACCGCAGAACATGTCATATATAAGTCATCTTGCCATCCGTTTTTGATCTTAATAGGGCTTCGAGGTTATCAGCCATATGCCCCCATAGGAGTTCTACATCAGTTGGGTCATAAGCAGATAGTGCCCCCGGTAGAGGCTATGGAAAACTTTATCTGGGAATCAACATCAGAGGATCCCATTCGTGAAGCTTATGCTCCACATGTTTGGAATGGCACTAAGATACTCGAGCGTGGCACCATGGTGGCAGATAGAGAACGGGGTGAGCTGAATCCTTCTTATCTTGAGTGGTTTTATAATTAAGATGCTCCCGCAGATAGACCGGGGACAGTCGTGAAGAGCACCACAGAGTGGGAGACTAAGATTCAAAATAGAGTTGGGCTGGCTATGGAAGAGATGAAAAGTGATTATGAATCTGCCTTCAGAGCACTACAAGAAGAGCTAGGCATCATTAAAGTAGACAGGGATCTGCTATATGATGCTTTTGAGAAAGAGAAAGCTCAGTGGGCATGAGAGAAGCAAGCACTTAAATTCAGAAGAAGAACATATCCACAACCTCTCAGCAATAGGAAGAGAGAGAAGCCTAGTTCAGGGTAGTCCGTGATCATGAGCGCATGAGTTATGCTCCACTAATCCAAGGTCTAAGGGATCAGTTAGAGGGAGTTGAATGAAGTAAAGAGCGACATATCACCTAGTTTGAAATAGAAAGACATCACTACCAAATGGTGATCAATCGGTTAGAGGGGGAGTGACTAGAAGTTCGATTCCAGAGAGATATGGCCTTGGAGCGCGAGCATAATGTGTTAGATCTAGCCAAAACTCGTGGTCAGCAAAATCAAGAGGTGTATTTGTCTTAGGAGCACATTAAGGGAAAGATCCTTGAGGTAGCCACATATACCTCCCGAGCTTGCAGGAGTTTCCAGGGAATGACACCTAAGCGGTTTGCTGAAGTATCATTGAAAGTCGCCCGTCACATATCTGCATATTTAGAGAGGATATACCGCGGCATTAGGGTCAGCCGCTGGAATAAGCTTCATGACTACAATAATGCTGGTGGATTCTTCTGAAGGTTTCTTTTTTAAGTTGGCAGTCCCCTTTGACTGTTTCTTTGAGGTCTTTAAGTCTGTGAGAGTCTTTTGTTGTTTTGAGTCTTGTTATTTTCCCCTTTGTCTTAATAAGTCTCTTTGAGTCAAAACTAGTCTTGTTTAAATGGTTATCTTTATGTAATTCTTGTTATTGAGTCTTGTATAAAAAAAATTGAAAATCAATGAAAAAGATTTTGTAACCTAAACGATGTTTGTTTTGTAAAAAAAAATAACAAATGGTTGTTTCCCTGAACTACGTAATATACTGATTCATGCGGAAACATGATACGTATGCAACCGCTAAAAGGTTCGATCGAAATATTTTAATGAGTTTAAAATCAGGGAACAAAATGAGGCGAGGGAAAAGAAAAGCGAAAAAAATGAGAAAGAGAGAAAAAAAATTAATTGATAGCGTCAATAAGCAGCAGCATTATAAGTCGGGATGAAACATGAAGCCTTCCAAAAGAATGTTAGAAATGCTGACAATGTTAGGAACATGTCATATTACGTGTGATTCATATATGTAAAATGCTTAACCCTAACACGTTTGTTGTCTCTTATATTGTAAGCTTAAGCTGGTTGGTTTGTGGTGAATCTGGAAACACATCATTACTTCACCAGATCTAAAGGAAAGGTACCGATGGATACTAATTATGAAATAGAGTTGGTCAGTGACAACCCCCATGGTCAGTCAGTTGAGCAAGAGTCAGAGCAAGTAAGAAGATTAAAACAACAATTGTCTGATATATATCAGGCTTGGGTCTCCGATCAGCCTCCGCCTCAGGGTCCCTCAGAAGGAGCTTCCACCATACCTCTGGCTACTCAACCACCGCTCCATGCAACGAGCGATCACATTCTACCACAAGGGTATGTGAAAAACTACAGCTTCCATGCCGCCCCTGGTAGCTCTAATGTGCGACTTTTAGCCACACCGGTCAGGAACACCCCTCTTGTTGTGTTTGGAGCACCGGTATATACAATCCCACCACCATCTCCTGTGATAAGGCCAAACAACGAGCCACCATCGCATGCTTACGGTAGCCAATACTACTCTCCAAATATAGTTTTCAGGGTCTTGGCTTCATACAATCAGACTCCTCAGTAAGAGTCACCAATGGAAAATGAAAATCCTGCAAAGAAGGGCGAGTCAGGTGAGATGACCAGGAAAATGAAAAGTCTTGAACAGAACATAAAAAACATACAGGGACTAGGTGGTCACAAAAGTGTATCGTTCAGTGATCTATGCATGTTCCTCACATCCATTTACCACCAGAGTTCAAGACCCCAAAATTTGAGAAGTATGATGGACACGGAAACCCTATCGCCCACTTGAAAAGGTACTGCAACCAGCTGAGGGGTGCAGGTGGAAAAGAAGAATTACTTATGGCTTATTTTGGGGAAAGGCCTTCGTCAAACAATTCCAGTACAACATAGATATTGCACCAGATCACAATTCCCTGTCCAATATGAAGAAAAAGCCGACTGAAAGCTTTAGGGAGTATGAAATCAAGTGGAGGGATCAAACGGCTAGAGTCAAGCCACCCATGGATAACCATGAGTTGATCACTATTTTTCTGGAGGCTCAAGTGCCTGATTACTTTTAGAACATGATGTCCGCGATGGGTACACCTTTTGAAGAAGCAATCAAAATAGGGGAGTTGGTCGAAAGTGGCCTCAAGACTTGCAGAATTGTAAGTCAAGATGCTCTCAAAGCCACTACCCAAGCTGTCCAAAATGGGTCGGGAAGCTTGGAAAATAGAAAGAAGAGAGATGAAGGGTCCATGATGACTTCGAGATCTAGGGAAGTTCAAAGAGGGGCATCACACCCTTAAGTGCAAGTTCATTAGGGGAAATGCAGCTACCCTTAACATTATTATCCTCCGCCAATTCCTCAATACTCTGTGGGCCAACCATAGTATACAGTGTTCAATGCTCAATCCTATGCTCGGCCTCCCAATCAGCAAGTACGGGCACAAGCTCCAAGGATCCCCCGACCTTAGCAGCAAAATTTTTCGGGCACCCTACAGTGCTCGTCCCAGACAGGATTATGGTCGAGAGCAGCGACCGGCAGAAAAATTCACTCCATAGGCTGAATCATACTCTAGTCTATTCCAGATGCTGAAGCAAATAGGCGTGATTGGACCCATCGTTGCCCACCATATGCATCCTGATTCACATGTATTTCAAGCAAATGCTAGATGTGAATATCATTCAGGTTCCCGGAGCATATCATTGATGAGTGTTGGACTCTGAAAATATCCATAGAAAGACTAATTGCTGAANGTTGAGGAAATAAAAAAAGAGTTGGAACAATTTGAAAAAAAGTCTAAACCCAACCTCAATGAAACTGAGACCATTAATATTAGAAATCATGAAGATGTTAGAGAGACAAAGTTAAGCATTCACATTGAAAAAAAACCCAGAGATGCCTTGATTCAACTTTAATTTGAATACAGAGATGTGTTTTCTTGGTCTTATGATGACATGCCGGGTTTAAGTTCAGATCTAGTGGTTCATAAGCTTCCTACGTATCCTGATGTTCCACCAGTCCAACAAAAGCAACAAAAATTTAAAAAAGACATGAGTGATAAAATCAAAGAAGAAATAATGAAATAACTGAGCGCCAACGTGGTCAGAGCTGTCTGATACACCACCTGGGTGGAAAATGTTGTGCATGTGCCAAGGAAGGATGGAAAACTACAGTCTCTGTTGACTACAGAGACCTAAAAAAATGCAAGTCCAAAGGATAATTTTCCTTTGCCAAACATCCACATTCTCGTAGATAATTGCGCAAAGAATGAGATACAGTTGTTCGTGGATTTGTATGTTGGGTACCAACAGGTTATAATGGAAGAGGGTGATGCAGAAAATACCTCTTTCACCACTCCATGGGGTACTTATTGTTACAGGGTCATGGCATTCGGTTTGAAGAATGCATGGGCAACTTACATGAGAGCCATGACCACCATTTTCCACGACATGATGCACAAAGAGATCAAAGTATATGTCGATGATTTCATCATAAAATCAAAGACACGGGCTGATCACGTGCGCAATTTGTAAAAGTTCTTTGAACGGCTTCGAAGGTATTACCTTAATCATAATCCAGCCAAGTGTGAATTTAGAGTTCCATCTCGGAAACTCCTAAGTATTATAGTCAGTCGGAGAGGCATCGAATTTGATGCATCTAAGATAAAGTCCATTCGAGATTTACCATCTCCGAAGAGCAAAAAGGAAGTCATGAGTTTGCTCGAGAGGTTGAACTACATCAGTAGATTCATTGCTCAGCTCACAACCACGTGCGAGCCCATCTTTAAGTTGTTGAAAAATGACGTTGCTATCAAGTGGATGGATGATATCCAGAAAGCTTTTGACAGGATCAAAGATTATCTGTCAAAACCCCCTGTACTTGTCCTACCTGAACCCGGTAGGCCTTTGTTTTTATATCTATCGGTAATGGATAATTCATTTGGATGCATTATGGGGAAACATGATGCAACAGGCAAAAAGGAACAAGCAATCTATTATTTTAGCAAGAAGTTCACCAATTATGAGGTTAAGTACACCCTTTAAGAAAGGACATGTTGTGCCTTGACTTGGGTCGCTCAGAAGATGAGGCATTATCTCTTGTCCTCCACTACTTACCTCATATCCAGAATAGATCCTTTGAAGTACATCTTTCAAAAGACAATGCCCACGGGTAGGCTCGCAAAATGGCAGATTCCGCTAATAGAGTTCGATATCGTCTATGTCACTCGCATTGCAACGAAAGCAGAGGCGTTTGGGAGATCATTTGGCAGAGAATCCAGTTGATGATGATTACAAGCCACTGAGCACATACTTCCCATATGAAGAGGTCAACTCAATAGAGGAAGCAGTTCCGGATGACAGCCACGTGTGGAAAATGTATTTTGATGGGGCTGTCAATATCAAAGTAATTGGTATCGGGGAAATCCCTATCTCACCTATTGGATAACATTACCCTGCAACGGCCCGACTTAGATTCTTATCTACCAATAATACAGCAGAATACGAAGCTTGTATCATGGGTCTGAAAATGGCCCTCAATCAGGATGGGCATGAACTATTGGTTATGAGAGATTCTGACTTGCTTATTCGGCAAGCCCAAGGCGAACGGGAAACTCGAGACATCAAGATTATTCCATACAGACACTGTGTGAAAGACCTGAGCAAAAGATTCAAAACCATCGAGTTCAGGTGCATTCCCAGGTTTCACAACGAGCTAGCTGACGCCTTGGCTACCTTAGCCTCAATGCTCCCTTATGCAGGCAACACTCATATTTATCCATTGGAAATCCAAGTACGGAATCAACACGGTTACTGCAACACTATTAAGATAGTACCACATGGTGAACCAGGGTATCATGACATAAAATGATTCCTGAAAACAAGGGAATAACCAAAGCATTCCAAGGGAGATAAAAAAAGAACTATAAAGTGGCTCGCCGTCAGTTTCTTCTTAAATGGGTAACTTTTGTACAGAAGGACCCTAGATTTGAACTTGTTGAGATGCATAGATGCCACAGAAGCTGAGCGGATCACGAGTGATGTACATTCGGGGGTGTGTGGACCTCACATGAATGGATATGTTTTGGCGAAGAAGATTCTGCGAGTAGGGTATTATTGGCTTACCATGGAGCGAGATTGCTTCAGTTTTGTGCGCAAGTGTCACCAATGCCAGATTCATGGTGACCCGATTGACTTGCCACCTTCGGAGTTGCATCCCATGTCCTCTCCTTGGCCTTATGTTGTTTGGGGAATGTATGTAATTGGGCCAATCCAGCCAAAGGCTTCAAATAGGCATATATTCATTTTGGTCGCAGTTGATTACTTCACCAAATGGGTGGAGGCTGTCACTTTCAAAGCAGTCACCAAGGATGTAGTGGTATACTTTGGTCATTCCAGCATCATCTGTCGCTTTGGTATCCCAAATTCCATTATCACTGACAATGCAAATAATCTGAATAGTCATTTGATGAAGGAGGTATGCGAGCAATTTAAAATTATGCATCACCATTCTACCCCTTGCCGGCCAAAGCCAATGGAGCCGTTAAAGCGGTGAATAAGAACATCAAGAAAATTCTTAGGAAGATGATCCAAGGTTCCAGACAATGGCATGAAAAGTTACAACTCCTTATCTGTTGGTATAATGGAACGAAAGTTGTAATACCGGCTGAAGTTGAAATTCCCTCTCTTCGGATTGCTGTCGAGTCGGAGATTGAAGATACATAATGGGTAACGACCCGATTAGAACAACTAATGTTGATTGATGAAAAATGGCTAGTAGCAGTGTACTTTGACCAGTTATACCAGCAAATAATGGCACGCGCTTACAACAAGAAAGTGCGCCCGAGGCACTTCGAGGTAGGCCAATTCGTTCTGAAACGCATTTTTCCACACCAAGTAGAAACTATAGGAAAGTTCACCCCAAACTGGCAAGGACCTTACATCATCAAGAAAGTGTTACCAAAATGGGCTTTGCACTTGGTAGATGAAGAAGGATGGGTACCAGACATGACTATTAACGCAAATGCAGCCAAAAGATATTATTTCTAATATATACCCACTGTGGAACTTTTACGCACAATTTTCTCTGATCGAGATGATAAAGGCTATCATTGCTCGCTATTCCAAATAGGTGTCACCCTTTTGTTAACTCTTTTGAGTTGTATTTCTCTTCTTTGTTTTTCACTTTTTGGAATCTGTGTACTTGCAACAAAAAAAAAAGGAAAAAAAAGATAAGAAAAAGAAGCCAAACAACAAATCTTCTAAGTTATTGAACTGCGCCCGACCTGATTCCGAAAGGATACGTAAGCAGCCTTACCTTGGGTTCGGTCCCATCACAACAAAAAATCCCTATTCCCAATACTGGGGCAACAATTTGTTTTATTTTGCGGTTTTTCTTTAGAAACGGTTCCAAAAGTTGTAATTCAGTTCAAGGTTCTCTACACCTTTTCCCTGTTAAGAACTTTTGATCGATCTTTGAGAATATTTCAAGTCCCCAGGGACGTTGGGAAACCTTCCGTATGTTCGTATCTTAGTTGAAAAACAAGAAGAAGAAGAAGAAGAAGAAGTGAGAGAGTCGTATCAGTGAAAACCCGTATGGGCATTGTAAGGTGACAGTGAGCTGAGAAATGAGAGAATCTTATTGGTGAAAACTCAAATGGGCACCATAAGGCAACAATGAGTAGAGAAATGAGAGTGGTCAGTTAGCGAAAACCCGCAAAGGGCGCTACTAGCCGAATGAGGGTCTTCCATATCCCTGCATGAGCACAACCAAGACCATTTCAAGATGAACATTTGCGATGTATTTTGAGAATTAGACAGCTTAGAAAGATCATGTGTCCAGTCCAAAATGCATGTTATGATTCATTGAAGTTGGCACATACCTCCACATAAGTTTCCCTATTCCTTTCCCAGAAAGGGACACATTTTGTTTACGAACAATTCTATTTTCAATTATTCTTCTATTTTTACCCATAATTTTTCTTTGAGTCCCTTTCGGTCTAATCTTGCATCAAAATCGAAGCAAAGAAATGGCTGCAAAACTGGCTACAGTTTCCCCGTAATATAGAGCACAATTTGGGGCATATATGGCATTGATGAAGGCAAATCCATCCGTGACTCATTTGATAAGGAGAACAAAGTGTCTCAAAGAAACTGAAAAGGTCGCCTAAGCAAGACCTGCTTCATGTGAAAAGTTTATAAGCACTACGGGTACAAACTGGTACTGGATGAAAGACAACTAAGTTTGACTTTAAAAGGAAAAACTGCCTTGCCTTAGAGACAAGGGTTAGAGGTACCATGGACATCCGAGTATGAAACAGTCATGGGAAACGTCGAAAAACAACGTCTCCAGAATACAAAACAGAGTATCCGAGCACCTTGGTACCACAATGATAGAATCAATTCTTCAACAACGGAGTTGACGTGAATTCAAACAACAACAGGGCATCAAGGCCACAAACCAACGACCACTTTGAAAACTCACAATTTTTTCTTTGTTTGAAGGAGGAACAAAGAAGTGCAGAATGGCGATTCAAAGGACAAATGACACCAAACGTAATCTCCTTAAAATCTCCATTGTTCTTTTATTTTCAGCATTCATCACTGATGTTTACATCTCCCATTTTTATAGCTTAACTCAGGTAGAACCGTTTTCCTAGGGGGATCAAGCTCATATTTTCGGGTAGAAGCACTCTTCGCTGAGGTTGTTTTACGTAGCTTAACTCAGGAAGAACGTTTCTCCTAGAGGGATCCAACTCATAGTTCCAGGTAGAAGTACTCTTCACCCAGGTTGTTTTACGTAGCTTAACTAAGGCAGAAACTTTATGCCTAAGGGGATCCAGCTCATAGTTCCGGGTAGAAATACTCTTCACTCAGGTTGTTTTACGTAGCTTAACTCAGGCAGAACCTTTTTTCCTAGAGGGATCCAGCTCATAGTTCCGGGTAGAAGTACTCTTTACCCAGGTTGTTTTACGTGGATTAACTTAGGAAGAACCTTTTTGCCTAGGGGATCCAGCTCATAGTTTCGGGTAGAAGTACTCTTCGCTCAGGTTGTTTTGTGTATCTTAACCCGGGTAGAACCTTTTCTCCAAGGGGGATCCAGCTAATATTTCTGGGTAGAAATACTCTTCGCTCAGGTTGTTTTGTGTAGCTTAACCCGGGTGGAACCTTTTCGCTTAGGGGGATCCAGCTGATATTTTCAGGTAGAACCACTCTTTGCTCAGGCTGTTTTACGTAGCTCAATTCAGGTAGAACCTTTTCGCCCGGGGGATCCAACTTATAATTCTTGGTAGAAGTACTTTTCGCTAGGGTGTTTTACGTAGCTTAACTTAGGTAGAATCTTTTTGCCTAGAGGGATTCAACACTTTATTAGTAATACATGGTACCAACCCCTGGTTACACCACTCCTCAGTAATACAGGGTGCCAACCCCTAGTTACACTCCTTTCAGTAATACAGGTTACAAACACCTGGTTGCACTCCTTTCAGTAATATAGGGTACCAACCCCTGGTTACACTCCTTCTCAGTTGCCAACCCCTAGTTACATTCCTCTCTAGTAATACAGGGTGCCAACCCCTGGTTACATTCCCTTTTAGTAATACAAGGTACCAACCTTGGTTACCTTCCCTTTCAATAATACAGGGTATCAACACCTGGTTACATATCGTCTTGGTAACGTAGAGTACACAATCCCTCATTAAAATTTTTATCTCTTTTAGCTTGTTTATACTACAGTTTTTTTCTGCCTTTCAATAAATTAGATAGTTTATATTTTCGCTGATAACTCACAAAATTTTCCTAGTCCAAACTGGGGCAAAAAAATTTTGTTTGTTTTGTTCGTCTTTGATGGCTTTGCATGCCCCGCCGTAGAGCACATGTTGTGACTATCGGAGCTTGCAGTTTCGGTTATCATCAGAAGGACGATCACAGGATAGTTGGAGTTAACTTTGACAATGTGTCAGCAACCCATTTTCTCAAGATTCATCTTCTCAACTTTTGATCCAGAAAGCAAGCAATCGAGATTGAGTCATAATCTTTTCTTCGAAGAAAATCAAGATCCAATCTAAGGTCAACACAAGCAAGCAAGTCAAGAATCAAGATTTGACTCCAGAAGACACATAGATAGGAATTTTGTAACTCTTAGCTTGTAGGAATATGTAGTTCTCTTCTTCTTTTGATCTAAGCAACAAGTAACAGTAACAACAACAACAGTAGCAGTAACAGTCTTAACTCCAGTTTTCGATAGTCCCAGCTACCAAATTTTCTTAGAACTACATCGACCTGATTCTTTTATAGCCAAGGATATGTAGGCAACCTCGGAAGCAAGGTTCGGTCATACTTTTGAAAAATGCTTTCATTAGAGTCATGGTGAGAAAAATTAGTCATGACATTCACTATCATTGCACGAAAACTCTTCATGTTCTCGAGCAAAGAGGGGCAATTGTAAATGCCTAATTTTTTGCTCTTTCTTCTTTTTTCTCTTAGATTATATCTTTTAGTATTATTGAGTGTGTATTTTTTATCTTTTGTTTTTTATTTTTTAGAATTAGGTTATTTTAAATAGTTGATAAAGGGAAATAAAGGATTGAGCTAGCCATTTTAAAGACAAAATCGGCCCAATTTGGACCGAAATCGGCTGCCCAAGATCCGGTCTAGGTTTATGGTATGAGAGACGCCTCAAAACTACGTCGTTTTGATAAGTGAAGTGAGATTAAATCTTATCTGTTCATATCACTTTGATCTAAGGGTTCCAATTCACTCTCCATTCCATTTATATAAGGCCTCAAGATCAGAAATTTGGCCCCCATTTTTCCCTATTCTCATTTCTTCTTCCTCTCTCCTCACTCTCTCGTCACTCTGTCTCTCCACCGCTCCCCACGGTGTCGGCAGGAAATTTCCCACCAGCGGCCGACCTCCTCCAATCGACCCCATTTTTTTACCATCTCCTTGTCTCTTCCTCCTCTTTCCATATCCAAACCCCAAATCCCTGAAATCCTCAGCAAACTCCACAAATCTGGCAAAATTTGAAACCATAGCCACCCAAATTTTCCTCTTTTCTTTCTCGAATTAGTGACAAATAAGGCCACCCAACCCCACAAAACTTATATAAACTTGCACTTTCCCTACAATTTCACACAAAAAAATGTACCGCCGCCTGCCAGCCACCTCCGGCGGCCACCCCATTGTCCCGCCTCCATTGCCACACCATTTTTGCACCACTTCTCCTCTATTTTAGCCTAGTCGCGACCCAAGAACACTCGTTTCTTTGTAGTATGATGCCGAATTCATTGAATTTAACGTCTACCACAATGAAACGAGCGTTTCAAGGTTTGACAACTGCTGCCCTAAGCCCCCGGCATCTTCTCGTTGATCTATTTGGCCACAAATTCCTCTGAATTTGGTATAAACATGAATTAAAATCTTTTCATCCATGTTTCTAATATTTGTTGCACCACTGTTTTATCGTAGTTTCTTTGTAGTGTAAATTTACCAGCGATCGTTTTAGTTAGCTCTTAATCTAGTTTCTGATTTTTATTTTTTTGTTTAACCTAATTAATTATTCTAGTTTGCCTCACTGTTAATATGTTTTTGCTTTGCGTTAGTCATTTGTGTATCGATTTCTTGTTTAGTGTTTCCGATTTCATTTTTATTTAAGATCGTGAATTTCATGAATGTCTTCATTGATCAGTGCATCGTTTTGTTAATATTAGTCATTAGGTTTTGGGTTTCTCTTAGTTGATTATTGGTTAAGTTGTTAAGTATAGTGATGTGTTCTTTCTATCTTAGTTTGGTTTGAATCACATGGTTGGTACTGATTTTGTTAAAAGCTTAAGAGTAGACGAGTAATCATGTATTAGGGTACATTAGCAACTTACTTCTAGTGTTAGGGTGACTGAAATACTTCCTTTTACCCATGCTTCTGCCACAGTTGTTGAAGGACTGTCCTTTCCCCTTTTCAACAGTTTTTAGCACAAAAAAATGAGTCTTTTGATAGTTTTTGGGTGAACAAAAGTCAGTCCTTTTGGACAGACTTTTGGTGAATCAAAATATGTCCAAGTGACTTTCTTTGCTTACTTAAGGGCTACTCCATTCATATTTTAAGAACACAGAGAAAACATCTTTACAGTCTAAAAGAACGAAAAGTTTCCACTGTTGTCGAAATTTGAAGTCATTTTTAGTTTCTTTATCCTTCGAAAGTTGTTGCATTTCGGGTTTTCATTAACTTTCCGGTTTCCACTGTCTCTTTACGGTTATTGCTATTCCATTGTGGCTGCTATTTTTCCTTGCTTTTCCTGATGTCTCTGCTGTTAAATTTCTGCTACTGTACTGCTGTATTTCAGCATTTCAGGTAATTCTTCATCCTTTGTAATGCAGATTTTTAATAGCAATTGGTGAAGATTTGAGCATGTTTAGATTTATTTGAAGCATCTTCAAGGAAATTTGCAATATGGATGGATGTTGAGATTTCAATCTTGAAATCAGGCTTGGGATCATAATGTTAAACATTTGACTTTGCTATTTTTTTAATTTTTTTTTTGGCTTCATAGTATTTCCCTCTTAGACTTTGAGTAATATTTCATGACAATCTTGATCATGTTGTAGAAAAGGATAATGTCAAAGCTTAATGAAGATTTTTTGTAAATGGACAGAATGTGTTGGTCTTTTTTGTGTGTGTGAAAAAGAACCATGTTTGGAATAGGTTCTTTAGCCTTCTTTTTGTTGGAAGTATATTTTCAAAAGGACCTTAATGGTCCATTTTATTACTCTACTATAGCAGCAAATATTTGTTCCTTTCTTAACTTTCATACTTATGTTGTTGGCTCTTTTAGTAAAGTTTTTTAGGCTTTGTGAAAGTTGAAGTTTACTTAAGATACACAAACAGTACAGGTTGCTTGGTCAGTTGTTGAGATTAGGGTTGTTAGTTGAATATTTGAAATTAATAGGATAGGGACAACAAGAACAAGGGCCCAATGAGCTGACTTGCTGGCCCATTCTCGTTCAAGGCAAGCTAGCACACCCCCTTTAACAAGAAGTTGATTCATTTTCTTTAAATAATAGTTGGCCCAATGCCAATTAATTAGTTGAGGCACATATTTTCCTCAAATAAGCTGCTAGCCCAATACATATGTAGCAACTAATAAACATCTCATTGCCCATAATACCATATTTGGAGTTAATCTTTAATTGTTAGTTTAGTCAGACTAATTCTTAAAATTTGACTCGTTTGTAGTAATTAATTATTAGAAAAAAGAGATTCTTTTTATAGTTAAAGTAAATTAATCACTGGATCACAAATATTCATGACTAAGTCAGAGGATTGAAGATAAATAATTTCGTCTTAACCAATATCGGGAAGACCCGCTTCAGAATAAAGACATAATAAAAATGGCAAAGTCGTGTTTCAATTCTTTCAAATAAATTAAAATTTTGTTATTTTATTAACTTCGAGTAGGCTCCAATTTTAGGTACGACGCACGAACTAAGGTCAGGGATACTCATCTTGGTTAGTGTAAGCTAGGGTCGGGGATACTCGTCCTAGTTTGAGATCAATGAAGTCATCAATAATAAAGGCGTACATAGGCAAAACTTGAAAATCAAATAAAGCATAGTTTATTTAAAATTAATTTAAAGCCAAATGTATTCAATAAAGAGACCATGTTAGAACCACGGGACTCGGAGAATGACTTATACCTTCTCCCCGGTCGACAGAATTGTTTACCTGGACTTTGTTTTCTCAGACCAATAATAAAAGAGTCAAATCTTCCTTTGACTAGGGATTCAAATAAAAGGTCACATGGAACACCCAAAAATTAATTGCAAGTGGCTACTCTGTAAATTAAATAATCACTACTTAAATTTGTCACTTTAATTGGAAAAACTCTTTAACCCACAATCTACAATAACACATATCTTCTTTTGCGGGAAAAAAATGAGCGTTACAGCTCTGGCGACTCTGCTGGGAAACATTCAAGAATTCGAGTTTGTACACTGACTTTATTTGGAATTACTAATTTTGTATATAACTGTGATCTATTTGGGTCGAATGTGCTACTTGCCTGCTCTTTACCGCTTTGATATTATTGAAATGTATTATAAATTGTCTTCTTGCACACCCCTCTAAGTCTTCGGAATACAATCTCGGGAATCGCAGATAAGCACCCCATTCTTTTTTGAGATTAAGCCGGTGGGCCTGGGCTCCCGATGAAGGATTATTAGTCACCCATATTTAAGAACATGGAGGGTCCAGTAGTTAAGCCGGAGAAGTATTGCTCCCGGTACGCTACACCTTCCCAACTCGAGTTGTCCGCTCGTTTTATGGCCAGTCTAGATACACCTCATCCCCTAGGATTTTAAAAAGCTAGAAGAACAAGCCACATGCCTGTTATTCCTAGTAGGATCATTTTGTTGCATCATGTGAATTTGACATAGCGAAGCTCGGCACAGGGCCCAGGTCCGTATAAGAGAAGTATTCTTTTTGAGACCACCATGTTCACGTATGTGCTACTTGCTATATCAATTGGAAGGCTTGCTTGTTGACCAGCTTTAGATAATTAGTTGAGCGGAATTTGAAAAAAAAAAATCATTCCCCCAGTTTTATACAAATAATTCATTTTTACTAAATTAAAAAAAAGGACTAATCCGGCACGATGTGTAAAAAAAAAAATAGTCAAGTTCAAACTACGCAGGTTCGATTTTCTCCATTCAAGTGGGGTACGTAGGCAACTCATCGGGTTCAGCCCCTATTTTTGCAAGAGTTTTCGAAATCGATGTGTCCATAATATTTTTCAATTTTAAAGAAAAATAATAAATCGATAGTTTTGCTGCTTTTTGTCCTTTTCATTATTTTGACCTTTGCATCCGATCATGTATTTCAATACAACCTCAAAACCTTCTTTGAAACTTCCAAAGGCTGTTTTCATAAATATAGCTAATATTTTACCATTTTGCCCTTATGTCGAACCATTTTTGCGAAATAGCCTTAAAACCTTCCTCTGAAGTGCCGTACATAATGGTTACTTTGCTCATTTTTAACACCTTTTACCATTTCATCCTTATTTTTGACCATTTTGCCTGGACAAACTTTAAACCTTCCTTGGAAGTGTCTAAGGGCTATTTTCAGGACAATAGTCATTTTGCTTTTGCCGTGTCGTCCCTTGTTTTGGCCATTTTTGCCAAGTCAACCTTATAGCTTTTTTTTTTTGTGAAGTATCAAATGAGTGTTTTTCGTAAAAAATAAATTTTTATTTGTTGTTAACCGCTTATCCATGTGTCAGAATGTTTTATACCAGAAGTGGATCAGCCGCAACGAGATAGCATATGTGGCCCAAGGACAGGTCGACCTAGATTTCTTGTATGACAGGTACGGACATGAAGGGGGGTTCTTAGACTATGGGACGAAGCTTGTTAATAAACAAAACCAATACACATGGCGAGAACACGGTCAGAAAGCATTCATTGTAGCTCTCTTGGGGTGCATGGTTTACCCGAGTGAGGATCGAAGATAAACATTCGGTTATCTGAGATAGTCACAGCCATGATGAAAAGAAAAGATTCCTTCATTCTTCCTATGGGGTTCCTCGACCATGTGCTGGGAAGGAAAAGATTTCTTTGAAGGTTGCAACCTCATGCTCCAGATGTGGTTCATGGATCATCTTTTCCGTCGTCCATATCAGGTAGACCACCGTACTTGTTATGGCAATCTGTTCGCCCGTATAATGCTAGATTGAAAAATGAGTTGGAGATTCGCAGTTTTCCAGAAAGTGTCCATGATTGGAGGGAGTATCTCCACTCCTTAACAGATGATTAGATTACATGGAACTATCTTTGGTTCACCGCAGAATATGTCATATATAAGTAATCTTGCCATCCGTTTCTGATCTTGATTAGTCTTCGAGGTTATCAACCATATGCTCCCATGAGAGTTCTACATCAGTTGGGTCACAAGCAGATAGTGCCCCGGTAGAGGCTATGGAAAACTTTATCTGGGAAGCAATATCACAGGATCCCATTCGTGAAGCTTATGCTCCACATGTTCGGAATGGCACTAAGATACTCGAGTGTGGCACCATAGTGGCAGATAGAGAACGGGGTGATCTGAATCCTTCTTATCTTGAGTGGTTTTATAATTAAGATGCTCTCGCTGATAGACCGAGGACAGTGGTGAAGAGCACCGCAGGGTGGTAGACTAAGATTCAAAATAGAGTTGGGCTGGATATGGAAGAGATGAAAACAGATTATGAATCTGCCTTCAGAGCACTACAAGAAGAGCTCGGCATCGTTAAAGTAGATAGGGATCTGCTATATGATGCTTTTGAGAAAGATAAAGCTTAATGGGCATGAGAGAAGCAAGCACTTAAAGCCCAAATTCAGAACAATAACATATCCACAACCGATCAACACTAGGAAGAGAGAGCAGCCTAGTTCAGGGTAGTCCGTGATCTTGAGCGCATGAGTTATGCTCCACTAATCCAAGGTCTAAGGGATCAGTTAGAGGGAGTTGAATAAAGTAATGAGCGACATATCACTGAGTTTGAAATAGAAAGACATCACTACCAAAAGGTGATAAATCGGTTAGAGAGGGAGTCACTAGAAGTTCGGTTCCAGAGAGATATGGCCTTGGAGTGCGAGCATGATGTGTTGGATCTAGCCAAAACTCGTCGTCAGCAAAATCAGGAGGTGTATTTGGCTCAGGAGCACATTAAGGGAAAGATCCTCGAGGTAGCCACATATACCTCCCGAGATTGTAGGAGTTACCAAGGAATGACACCTGAGCGGTTTGCTGAAGTATCATTGAAAGTCGCCCGTCACATATCTACAGATTTAGAGAGGATATACCGCGACATTGGGGGTCAGCCGCCGGAATAATCTCCATGACTACAATAATGCTGGTGGATTCTCCTGAGGATCTTTTTTTAAGTTGGCAGTCCACTTTGACAATTTCTTTGAGGTTTTTAAGTCTGTGAGAGTCTTTTGTTGTTTTGAGCCTTGTTATTTTTCCCTTTTCTCTTAAAAAGTCTGTTTGAGTCAAAACTAGTCTTGTTTAAATGGTTATATTTATCTAATTCTTGTTATTGAGTCTTGTATAAAAAAATTGAAAATCAATGAAGAAGATTTTGTAACCAAAAAGATGTTTGTTTTGTAAAAAAAAACAACAAATGGCCGTGTCCCTGAACTACGTAATGATCTGATTCATGCGGCAACATGATACGTAGGAAACCTCTAAAAGGTGTGATTGGGCCCATCGCTCCCCACCATATGCATCCTGATTCACATGCATTTCAAGCAAATTCTAGATGTGAATATAATTCAGGTGCCCGGGGCATATCACTGATGATTGTTGGACTCTGAAAAGAGCCATAGAAAGACTAATTGCTGAAAAACTGATTGTAGTGACAAATGACGAGGACCCTCCTAATGTGACCAACAACCCCTTGACAGTACACATTGATGTTCACTTTGTGGGAATGATTGGCCGAGATCAAAATTACAAGCCGACTGGTCGAGCAAAAATGACAGCAGGAACGATTCAAGAGGGAACAAAACTGGAAGTCGGTACAAGCCGAGATGTGCCATTGATTGTGAAAGGCGCCCCGAGCTTAGAAAAAGGTAAATTTATTTTTTCCCAAGGTCTCGATATTGGAAGTTCGCTCCAATGTTCCAAGCCCAAGGTTGTATGTCCTTGGAGGCTACCCCAACACAAAGCAGAATCAGGGTGCTACGAAGGGTACAATAGAGCCAATCACAATCAAACTTGTCATGCAACCCCCTGTGACGAACACAAAAACCATTCCTTGTAACTCCAACAAAATTGTGATGACTTAAAAAGGCAAGGAAATCATAGAAGAAAGGGGGAAACCGGAGGTTTGGCTTGATCGGAGAGGTGTTACTCTCCAGAAGAGTTGATAGTTCAAGAAAATCAGAGAAGGCCAATTGCCAATAAAGAAATCGATCATTGAAGAAGAGGCAGAAGAGTTTTTGAAAAAGATGAAAGTTCAGGATTACTCAATCATTGACTAGCTGAGAAAGACTCCTTCCCAAATTTCTCTACTATCTCTGATCATACATTCAAAAGAGCATGCTTGTGTGCTAATCAAGATTTTGAACGAGGCACATGTTTGAGAGAAGAACACAGTGAATCAGGTAGTGAAGATGGCCAACATATTTTTTGAGGTGAACAGAATCACCTTTACTGATGATGAACACCCCGAAAAAGGAGCCGAGCACAACAAGGCTTTACACTTGACTGCTAAATGTGAGGGGCACTACGTAAAGCGAGTCATGGTTGATGGAGGCTCTAGCATAGATCTATGAACTCTCTCCACCTTGCAAAGCATGAAGATCAATACAGACAGAATGTGACCCAACAATGTACGCATACGGGATTTTGATGGCTCAACGAGAGATACCCTTGGGGAGATCAACCTCACCATGACGATTAGGCCGGTTGACTTTCAAATTGTCTTCCAAGTAGTGGACATGGATACTTCTTAACTTTCTTCTTGGAAGGCAATGGATCCATACAGCCCGAGCTGCGCCATCCACCTTGCATCAGATGCTCAAATTCGAACATGACAGGCAAGAGATTATTGTTCATGGGGAAGACAAGTCGTCCATTTATAAAGACCCGTTAATCCCCTGTATAAAGGGCCAAGGAAGGGTGTGAGTCTATTGTGTATTAGGCTTTTCAAGTGGTTGTTGTGAACCATGTTGAGGAAGGAAAGCCCATTCTGCATTCTCGTCTTTCTGCCACATCTGTAATGGTGGCTGCACTTATGCTGAGGCAAGGTTATGAGCCAGGAAAAGGCTTGGGGGAATTGTTGCAAGGAATTTCGGAGCCCATTTCTCCGTTCAGTAACCATGGTACTTTTGGTTTAGGATTCAGGTCAACACAAGCAGGCGAAGACAAAGCTAAGCACCGTAAAAAGCATGGATGGGTCTTGCAAAAACCTATCTCTCACATTTTCTACACTTTTTTCAAGCCACGACTCCAAGAAAGTCAACATTCCTCGGCGCAGGCAAACATTGATGAAATTTTCCATGGACTCAGCCAGATGTTTTCTGAAGTGAATATGATCTAGGCTGATGAAGGAACTAGTCGTGCCGATATGCAACTAATTGGCCCAGAAACCATGCTGAACAATTGTGAAGCAAATCCTCTCCCCATAAGGAAGGAGTCATGTTTTGTTAATGTCGAATTTAATAACATGACATGCATGCGGAATTCACGCCTAGATCTTAAAAAGCTGTCTCATTTCGAAATAATGCATCAAGAGGTAGAATATGACGAAGATGAGGTTGTTGAGGAAATAAAAAAGATTTGGAACAATTTCAAAACAAGTCTAAACTCAGAGATGCCTTGATTCACACTGGAAAAAAACCCAGAGATGCCTTGATTCAACTTTAATTTGAATACAGAGATGTGTTTTCCTGGTCTTATTATGACATGCCGGGTTTAAGTTCAGATCTAGTGGTTCATAAGCTTCCCGTGTATCCTGATTTTCCACCAGTCCAACAAAAGCAACAAAAATTTAAAGCAGAAATGAGTGATAAAATCAAAGAGGAAATAATGAAACAACTGAGCGCCAATATGGTCAGAGCTGTCCGATACACCACTTGGGTGGAATGTTGTGCATGTGCCAAGGAAGGATGGAAAACTACAGTCTGTGTTGACTATAGAGACCTAAACAAAGAAAGTCTAAAGGATAGTTTTCCTTTGCCAAACATCCACATTCTCATAGATAATTAAGCAAAGCATGAGATACAGTCGTTCGTGGATTTCTATGCTAGGACCGACCAGGTTCTAATGGAAGAAGATGATGCAGTAAAGACCTCTTTCACCATTTCATGGGGTAGTTATTGTTACAAGGTCATTTCATTCGGTTTGACGAATGCATGGGAAACTTACATGAGGGCCATGACCACCATTTTCCACGACATGATGCACAAAGAGATCAAAGTATATGTCGATGATATCATCATAAAATCAAAGACACAGGCTGATAACGTGCGCAATTTGTAAAAGTTCTTTGAACGGCTTCGAAGGTATGACCTTAAGCTTAATCCAGCCAAGTGTGCATTTGGGGTTCCATCTGGGAAACTCCCCAGTATTATAGTCAGCCGGAGAGGCATCGAATTGGATCCATCTAAGATAAAGTCCATTCGATATTTACCACCTCCGAAGAACAAAAAGGAAGTCATGAGTTTGCTCAGGAGGTTGAACTATATCAGTAGGTTCATTGATCAGCTCATAACCACATGTGAGCCCATCTTTATGTTGTTGAAAAATGATGCTTCTATCAAGTGGATGGATGATAGCCAAAAAGCTTTTGACAGGATCAAAGATTATCTGTCAAAACCCCCTATACACGTCCTACCTGAACCCGGTAGGTCTTTGTTTTTATATCTATCGGTAATGGATAATTCATTTGGATATGTTCTAGGAAACATGATGCAACAGGCAAAAAGGAATAGGCAATCTATTATTTGAGCAAGAAGTTCACCAATTATGAGGTTAAGTACACACTTTAAGAAAGGACATGTTGTGCCTTGACTTGGGTCGATCAGAAGCTGAGGCATTATCTCTTGTCCTACAATACTTACCTCATATCCAGAATGGATCCTTTGAAGTACATATTTCAAAATACAATGCCCATGGGCAGGCTTGCAAAATGGTAGATTCTGCTCACAGAGCTCGATATCGTCTATGTCACTCGCATTGCAATGAAAGCACATGCGTTTGGCAGATCATTTGGCAGAGAATCCAGTTGATGATGATTACAAGACACTGAGCACATACTTCCCATATGAACAGGTCAAGTCAATAGAGGAAGTAGTTCTGGATGACAGCCTCGTGTGGAAAATGTATTTTGATGGGGCTGTCAATATCAAAGGAGTTGGTATCGGGGTAAATCTTATCTCACCTATTGGATAATATTACCCTGCAACGGCCCGACTAATATTCTTATGTAAAAATAATACGGCAAAATACGAAGCTTGTATCATGGGCCTGAAAATGGCCCTCAATCAGGATGGGCATGAACTATTGGTTATGAGAGATTCTGACTTGCTTATCCGGTAAGCCCAAGGTGAACGGGAAACTCGAGACATCAAGCTTATTCCATACAGACACTGTGTGAAAGACCTGAGAAAAAGATTCAAAACCATCGAGTTCAGGTACATTCCCACGTTTCATAACGAGCTAGCCGACGCCTTGGCTACCTTAGCCTCGGTGCTCCCTTATCCAGGCAACACTCATATTGATCCATTGGAAATCCAAGATCAACACGGTTACTGCAACACTATTAAGATAGGACCACATGGTGAACCATGTATCATGACATAAAATGATTCTTGAAAATAAGGGAATACCCAAAGCATTCCTAGGGATATCAAAAAATAACTATCAAGCGGCTCGCCGACAGTTTCTTCTTAAATGGGTAAATTTTGTAA